>PNEQ01002558.1:25246-49995 GCA_003012365.1 Medauroidea extradentata
CTTGCCTTTATAACATAACATTGTGATGTGCTGGCCATTTTTACTCATCAAATTCAATTTTGATCAATAAATATTTATAATACTGCAAACTAGTGCAGTTCAATATTACAGAAAAAATTACCTCTTCATAAACTGAAGATACTCGATAACAAAAAAATGGGACGTGCTAGCCTTTTTTACTCAACAGATATGTAATCAGTAACCAACACTCATGTCAAAACAGCTGGATTTGTTCATGTTACCAAAACCTTGTCGACCAGTGTAATTATTGTCTAATACATTAGTTACAAAAGAGTTTTTATTGTAATGTGCCCTCCTTCCCTCGACCCTAAGGAAATTTTCATGTACCTACCCTGGAATGAATAGAAATAAAATTAGATACAAATTCCTAGCTTACACCTTTTTCCTTAAACAAAATAATATTACAATAAAATTACTATTTGTTAACTATTTCAACTTGCCAACCTAAAAAGAGTTTTTAAAACAGAATTTATATAAAAATTATGTTTCTATTCACCCCGTTTTACTAAAGGTTCACAACATGGCACATGATTAGCAACTCATTGAAATCTGTCTGCCCACAAAGTGAAAGATTCACAATCTAGCCTATATTTTACTTTATTAAATTTATTAAAATCATTTTTTAAAGCATTTTTAACACTTCAAAAATCAAAAATATTTTTCAATGTTACATGTAAAAAACTCAATGCTAAAACTGAACATAACCATACACTTATAGCTGAAATAACATCTGAAACTTTAAAAAAAATATATTAATCCAGTAATAATAAAATATGTGAACTACGCAGCCTTATTTCTATTGCTGATGCACATGTTTGGGGAAAAAAATCACAATTTTGCCCTACTTTTATATAATATCATTACTAAATTCCCTCTCAAACTTTTCTGGGTTACAGCATATAAGACAATAGTTTAAGCCAAAATAAATATTTACACAATTTGAAGGTGCACTATGTTGTACATAGTATTTAATTTGTTTAACTTCAGTAATTTGTGACATTTCTGAGGGTAAATAGTATGTAAGTGTTCTACAAGTTTTATACAATGTCAATCAACATTTTAGTTCTAAATTGTAGCTCAAATGCTCAATCCAGTGTATGTCCTGAATATTTTGTCTTGCAGTTTGACATTACAATATGTCCAAAGAACTGTCAAAATTTAATGAAGTTATCCAAAACAGAGAATAGGCCTACTTATACTTCAAATGTGAAACTAAGGGCGCGGTCACACTGCATACAGAACTACTTCACTTAAACATGTTCAGTTTTATGGAGCGGTACATGAGCTACGAATGAGTTCACATTGCAGTCTCTTCTCATTCAAAGTAAACTGGTTTCATATGTAGTTTCGAACGACATATCTTCGATGCTTCTCTCCTATTGGCTGCTTGGAGTAACAATCCATGTAACAAATATGGCTGCTGTTTGTACCAATATTTTTCACTTGTTAAATTAAATTAACTTTTAGGTATAATACATTAATATTCACTTTACACACACAGCATAATTTCAGTTAGATGCAATATGATAACTAAAAAGTCACCAATGTTGAGTGTACATGTGATATTTAAGTATGGTACATTTCAGGTTACAAGTTTGTTAAGTTCATTGAGTTTATTCAGTCGCAAAAACCTCGCAAGCATGTACAGTATAAGCTTTAAACATGATCAACCATGCCTGCAGAATGTATTTAACTGAACAGGTTTGACCTCTAGTGCGACTATGGCTTTAGATAACTGTTTTACTGTTGGGAGTCATAATATATATTGCTTGCAGGGCACCACTGAAGTGAATGTGTACCTGCCAAAAGCACAGTGGTACAACTTCTATAATGGAGCACTGCTATCTAGCGGTGGTGCAAACACGACCTTGTCAGCCCCACTGGACACCATCCCATTACTGGTGAGGGGAGGAAACATCTTGCCCATGCAGACTCCCAGCACAACCACTACAGCTTCACGCAAGAATAAGTTTGGCTTGATGGTTGCTAGCGATGAGTCTGGAACTGCATCTGGAAGCCTGTACTGGGATGACGGTGACAGCTTAGGTGAGAAACATGTTTACAAGTACTGTATGCACTTACTCCATGACAGTCTAGAACATCTACGTACCGTGTTGGACTGGCCTTAACACATACATATTTCATTATATCAAATATGAGCAGGCAAACACATAGGTATGGTATGTGAATTTGGTACTCTGCTAAAATTATTTTTAATGTTTCAACCAAAATAGTCACAATTTGTAGACCTACCAACTTAAACTTTTCACATTTGTTTTCATCCCTAAATGCAAAGCAAAGTGAAAGAGAACTATCCTATTTTATCATGATGCACGTCCGACTTGAAACTGTAAGAAAGATTAAATTCTGACACAAACAATCAAACAAGTTGTTTTTCTGCTCACTGACTGGTTTGTAGCACAACACATATTGTACCTACAGTTGTATTCCAGTGTACAATCAATTTAAATACTGTATTAGGCTATTACTCTTTACCAATGTGCTACCAATTCAGACAAGAAGTAAACTCCAGATTATCCGTGCACTGATTAACCGGTTTTTGGATTATCCGTGCAACTTTGAACACTGTAAAAATCAAATTTTTTGTAAAAATGAATCTTTTTGGAATGTAAGTGTGTCAACTCCTTCGCGCAAGAATGGATTAACAAAATTTCTAAATAATTTTTTATTGTTTTTACAGTGCACTGCAGACATACTTTTATTAATTTTGGTGAAAAGGTTGTGAAATACGTTTTTCGTAGGTAAAACATTACTCATTATGGTATTCGAGTAAATTATTTATTAATTCTACTTTTTTTTACATTTTTATACTAACATATGTGCTATTTTCGGGTTATCCATGTTTCCTGATTATCTGTGCGTGGCGCAGCACCAATTAACACGGATAATCTGGAGTTTACTGTTCTTACTAATGTCCAAGATTAACACACACATCATGCAATACATTGCCATTAATAGTGCTACAGGAAATAATTTTTAATGGTGAGACGCAATATTCAGGTATGCTTAGAATGACTAAGCATGTCTCTTACAAGGCAGAAGCCAGGAATGTGCACAGTCAAGCAATCACATTTGACAGTGACATCAGAGAATGTTGCGTCAAATGTTCAGCAAGTGTAACAGCAGATATTACACAAAGGCAATAGGATGTAAGAAAGTTATAACATTAACTCTTCACACATTACATAGTACCAGTTCCCTGCTACTGGAATGATGTTCCATCTGCAATAATGTATTGCTCTTCTAAAAGTTTAAGAATTTTAGTAAAGTTAGATATGAAATTAAATTTACTGACAATAATGATTTACAAATACAACTTTGAATACACACTTGAATTTTTGGTGATTAATTTGGTAAGGTAAGGCCTGATTCACAATACGCAATCAGCAGTCGACTGCCGACAGCCGACTGCTGGCAGTCGGCAGTCAAATACAATTCACAATGTGCAGTCCAGCAGTCATTACGTTTTTTGCATTATTTTTAAAAACTACTATTTAATAATCAGCCATGATTTGAACATATTGTTTTTAATTTTTAAAATTGCTTAATTTACTTTTATAACCGTATAAAATCTCTTAAAACAATATTTGTTTACATCACGTGATTACGAGAGTAACGCCTGATTGGTTGGAATTTTTCGGCAGTTAACAGTCCAGCAGTCAGAGATAAAGTTTGCCATCTCCGACTGCTGAACTGCGGACTGCTCGACTGCAGACTGCACATTGTGAATACACACATCTTAAGGTACATATTAATCTCTGACAGCCGACAGCTGACTGCACATTGTGAATCGGGCCTCAGCATTAAACTATTAACAAGTTGCAAATTTTTGCTTACAGTATTTCTTATGGACATTATTACGTCAAGTCCTAGTATAAAAATTAAGTTATTAAACATTTATTTTTATTTCTAAACTGTTCATTGTAATATTAATATTAAATTATTTGTTTAGCTTTTTGTGGCTTGTAGGAGCAATGCCTTCTTGTAACATTAGCTTGTGAAAGTTAGTCTTAAAATTTCTAATTTGTTCATTACAACATTAATTTTTTCGGTTTCCCGTATTGCCTGCTCACTGAATACTCTTAGCCAAAAATCAAGTAAAGTAAGCACACAACATTACCAAGCACTGAGTTAATCTCTTATTTAGGACTAACTTTATGTTATTACAAAATAACACAAATTGCCAATTTGTCAAGGTATGGAAGGTCTAGAAGTAATATTGTTTTTCAAGGACATTGTCCCATCTCTGAGTACAAGCTACAAATACAGTAGTAATGCAGTAGATATTTGGGCCTATGTTAATCTATATTTTGAAATTATACTATTCTGCCTTCCATTGGTAATCATTTCACCAATAACTATGGTTCAACAAAGCCATAGTTTGTTTCTATATTTGTACATCGTCATCATGCCCATAATCAAACCAAATAATCACTACACTGTATGAGAAAAAAAACAGTTACCAGACTTATTTTTCTGAGCTCTTTAAAACCAAGACAATTAATACTTATTTTTTCTTCATAAACAGTATTATCAACTGGTATGAAGACTATGAGTGTTGAATTGATGCAAATATGAAGTGCACACAAAATTGTAAGATTGAGTGCTGTTATTTAGAACACAGGTTTAGTAGAACTCTTTTATAGCAATTGACATGAAGCCCACAGGAAAGAACTTCGGGGAAGAAAACTTTACAAGAAATGAAAAGAATTCAAATTAAATACTTACATGGACACAATAAATACTGTAGAGAGTACTTTCAATGTAGCAATACATCTGTATAATATGCCTGTATGAACACTACCAATCAACAGAAAACTGAAATCATCTACACATACGTGTGTATTATATAGCCTACATACTATAAATATACATTGTTATTTTTACTTGTTTCTTGTCAGTCCTGCCAGTTGCCACAAGGAAAAAAATTAAATCAGATTAAGTAGCGGTCCGGCTGATAGCTTTAAAATTAGTTCATGCTTTAAGTTCTTGTATGTATTTCTATATTACAGATCATGTAATACATTAGTAGCAGTGATAATGTGGAATGCACCATAAACCATAGCATCAAGGTTGCGTAGTCATGCACAATTCAGTTCTTTCTGGATGCCTGCCCATTCATCTGCTACTGGCCATCACATATATCACAGTCCATTTTCATGACGCCTACCTAATGAAGAGAATAGAAAAACAAATTTTTGCTCCGTAACTTTCCAAGATGCAACATACAAAGGCAGTGTGTCAGTTATCATAGATTTTTTGAGGGTCTTCAGACTGTCCATAAATCTAAGCTCTCTATTACGTTTCAAATTTAATATTTAAGAAAATTTGTATCAATTTTCAGGGACTAAATAAAAAATACATATTTTACAAACAGAAAATTAAAAATCATAAAATTATCAACCGCTGGAAATGAAAATATTAAACTTAATCAAAACACAATGGGTCCATAAAATAACAACGTACAAAGAGTAAAATGGTTAACTACAAATTTTCATTACCTACTTAGTTTGTAATATCTTCCTAATTTAAAAACATTCCATGGATAAAATAAACTGGTGGTTTTACTGTTTCCATTCTGTGGTCATGCAACAAGTTCCTCATGTATATTTCTCGTTTGGGATAAAATATGACTGGTTCTTTCTGGAATACAGGTACCTACGAACAAGGTGCATACAACCTCATCACATTCGAACTACAAAGCTCTCAGCTGACTGGGACACCCAGCCACAAAGGCTACACTGGCGAAAGCATGATTCTGGGAGACGTCACTGTGCTTGGGGTCAGCTCTGCCTCTTCAGTGACTGTGAATGGTGCCAGCACTCCCTTCACTTTCGACTCCAGCAGCAAAGTAAGTACACTATGTCAGAGGCTGCTTGTCACCTTAGTCCAAGTGAAAATGTACTTGCATACCTGCTAAGTGACTATCATCATTCCTTCAAAATTGCTGTTTTTTCTGTAGCAGAATGACTGAGTAAAAGGAAAAAAATTATGTGTTTATTGCCTAAACACTTTAAACGATTTCTACCAGAAAACTGTAGAGTGCAATCTATAATAATTTTTGTTAAAGAATGTCTAGAAACAGGTATAATTTTTGTTTTATCTATGTAACTTAAGTGAGTTTGCATCAAATGCATCTGCCAGTACAATTTGGTCTGCTAGCAAAAACCATGACTTAAAATATAATAAAAGTAACAACTTGAGTTGAATATGGCTAACGTGAAATGGAATAATTGTTTGTTTCAGGTCTTAAAAATGACTGCACTCTCCGTCTCCCTTACGGATTCATTTACTATTAAGTGGTCTTAAAATACTAAAAATCACTACATGTCATTAAGAATGTAAGATTAACACAAGCTTTATGAAATAAAGTTATGTACTTGTAATCATGCTCGGATACTTTATTTAATGTTGTGTTAACATTTTTTTATAAAGCAATAAAAACAGAATGTAGCATTGCTATTATTTATACATGATGCAACTGGTTAAACTGAAATGTGTCTGCTAAGGATAATATTAGTGATGAAGATGTATTTCACTGTAGCAAAGCATAATCTAAGAATACAGCATTATCTGGCAGCTGGGTAAATTACATGCTGTTCAAGAGAAAAACAATCTGGTATTTATTAAAATTAGAAAGGATTGAATTTGTTACAAAATATGAGTTCACATACTTGTATCACACTTTAATCATCTTTACAACAAACTGAAAATCAATTAAAAAAAAAAACTACAGCAAATGATACTGTGCATTTCGTGTTATTGAGATAAGATTTGACAGTATGAAAATATTTGTAAATCATTATATTGTATCCTTTCAATGCAGCTGTTCTGTTTGTGAAGAAACTAATTATTGTAAACAAACATTACTAGATCAACGCACATATTTTCCTTTTTCATTGTAGGCTATATCTAGGATGCTAATCCAATCTGTTGGGGTGAAGTTACGTTATGCGATGGAGAAAGACTGGGTGATTTTATACTCTATCCATTCTAAGGTTGCAGCTAATTCACTCAAGTGAATACAATAAAAATGTTAGCACAGCGTGAATTTCAATTGAAATATGGAAAAATACATGGTAACTGTGCTACGGCACAATCACAATGTGAGGAATCAAGACATAATTCAATAGCATTGATTTATTTCATTAGCAATTTTTATTTCTGCTGCAACCTTAGAGTGGACAGAGTATAGTTAAAGCACTTTTGAGAAACAACACTGCTTTCCTGCTCTACTCGCAATCTATCATAGTTTAAGTTACATAAAAGGTATTACATTAATTTGGTTTTGTACAGAATAAACTTTCAAACCTCAATATTAACCTTCATTTACCACTAAAATTGCATTGGAAAAACAAAAATTGTAAATATGCAACTGTTCCAACAAAATACAATAAACATATTGCTATACATACTGATGCATAGATAAAAAACACACACATAGTAAAGAATTTCAACTAAGTTTAACGTATGCCAAAATCCAGCCTGCGGAAATTTAGTTTTACCAACAAACAACTGACTATAAAGAAACTGATTTGACACACAGTCACAATAAACTACTATTTTGTATTCTTAAACTGAATTTTTGTTTTAATTACTAATTTATGTTGGTACGTATAGCTTTTCGGTGTAATAATTAACTTTTATTTATTTATTGAGAGAGCATGCCGTAGACCCCGAGTCTACAGTCATTAGGCCAGGGGTATTGCATTTGTCAGTACAGTGAACTCCCGATTATCCGTGTTAATTGGTGCTGCGTCATGCACGGATAATCGGGAAACACGGATAACCCGAAAATAGCACATCTGTTAATATAATATGTAAAAAAAAATTAATTTATATTTAATTTACTATAATACCATAATGAGTAATGGTTTTACCTTTGAATAATGTATTTCACAACATTTTCACAAAAATAAATAAAAGTATGTCTAGGGTGCACTGTAAAAAATGAGAAAAAATGATGTTGAAATTTTGTTAATCACTCTTGTGCGATTTCGTTAATCCATTCTTGTTCCAAAAAATTTTTTTTTACAAAAGTGTTTGGTTTTTACAGTGTTCAACATAAAGAAAGTCGAACGGATAATCCAAAAACCGGTTAATTTGGGCACGGATAATCGGGAGTTTACTGTATAACATAATAGTACATAATTTAATACTACAAATAACAATAACAATATTTACAAGACATGTGGCAGATTATGGTTAGCAAACAAACAGGTTAACCTGGAACAATGCAATTAAAGGAACAAGCACACAATATAAAAAATGATACAGACAATACATGTACAATTTGATACTCGAATATTGGGTAACATTATGCTTAAGACCAGTAGAGTAGTTCAAGTAGTAAACTGTGTAGGCAAATATTACAAACTTATTACTGTATTTAGATATTCTTCAACCGAGTAGAGAATACATATAAAACATTCTAACAACTGTTTCATGTCACATTTGGTTACATAATGCACCATGAATACTGACTTGTTTATAAAGTATTGTTGTCTGCTGTGCGTAAAATTATTTATGTGACAAAACTGTACTTTAAGTCAGTTGGAGTACTCATTAAAACTGTCACATTAGCAATATGTTCTATCCCTTTTAATAGCTTTATGTGACCTAAGTTTATAATGTCTAACACTCCAGACACACGACAGAACGTGTTCAGCCGATACATAATGAGCAGCTCTACGATTTTTGCTTCAGTTGGTCAAAGGCATTTAGAGATCTTGGTCACGCTACTATCAGCTCTTATCACTGCAACTTTTCACCATGGCAGCTTGTCGCATTGTAGAAAGGGATGTGCACTTGTTACCACATACAATAACAGCGAGTCGACAGTTCGCATAGCTATAAACTTGATACTGTTATAATCAGGAGAAGTACCTCTATTTGCTAAATACATAAAATGGTTTTAGTTTTTAGTGCACCAAAGAGGTCACTAAATTTTTATGTAAAATTCTTTATTTTCAAAAATTTCTGAGAAATACAAAAATATGTTGTGTTATGTTTCTACAACTTTTATCACGAAGCCAGCGACTCTTATTTCAGTGTAAATTATTTCACTTTTAAAAGCCCACTGGTTTACGCTAAATGTATGCTCCCACAAGATGCAAGTTGTAGTCAATAGTAACTTCTACAAAATTTAATATTGTTTCATATAAATATGAAATTATGAACTTCAGACTTGAACAGCCTTAAATTTACCATCCTAGTTATTCATACAGCTACGAAAGGGTAGAACACAAGGTAGTTGGGTTTTTCACTTTCCTCTGTGTAGGCCAAAAGGAACACCTCAGATTACTTGAAAAGAATACTCGCACGCTTGGTTGCAGTTTTAACTGTGCACTAGATACACAGTGTGCAATTAATTACACTATACACAGACAATAGCACGGGCAGACATTGATTTTTCACTGTAAGTTTCATATAAGGATGTTTAACTAATTTTCTGCACACGATAGATATTACCTTCTTATTTGTTATCAAACTGTTTCACCTACATTACTTTTGTTGATTTTTAACTAGCAAGCATCAAAAGGAAACAAGTCATATTTTACTGCGGGTGATTACATAAATAGTATCAGCAAAAGTTATCTAGCAATATTAACTATAGACACTGTACTAAGCTATTAAATGAGTATGCCAGATAAAAAAAAAGTTCTGTTAATACAAAATGGCGGGTACTGATCCCCTTTAATAAGTTGATGGCTGTTTACAAAACTAGAAAGTTACTTCCCAAACATTGATTCTAAGACTGCAAGACATACTAACATCTACTCTGCAGTAGAAGATTTGCATAAACTGGGTCTAAAATAAATACACTACTTCCCACTGTTTTAAGGTCACTGTCTTCTAGTTACACATTTTTCGTAAAAAATATTTCTTAAATAATTTTAAAATTTTACACAAATGTGCTTTGTGATTACTATGTAGCTTATTTTTTCTTCCAAAATTAAAGTTGCATAACTTTGGCTCAAGAAATTGCTTTGTCAATAATATTAACAAAAATTATTTAATTTTTTTGTGTAGAAAAAATTTGATTACACATTTAGAACTATTTGCAGCCCATGTGTGTACTGTTTTAGAATATGGCTGCTTCCTTTTATGATTTTAAAGAAAAATGTTCTCAAAAGAGCATTGACATGAGACCAGGCACAGCTCGTGGCTTTTGAAATAGGTAGGGCTGCATATGAGGAGAATTACTTAACCCCCAATAAAAGGAGGGGGATACGGGAGTCCTCCCCCAGAAAAATTTGGATTTAAAGATGCAAAATGGTGCTATTTTAGCAGTTCTTGTGTCTAAACATTGAATATACTTTTGCTAGATTTATTAATATTTTTCAAAGAAACATTCTGTTAAGAGGACTGTGTACTTAGCCGTTGGACAGTGTTGTGGCGTGTCACGCGAATGCTTTTTACGCGAAACCGCCAAGCTTATTCTTATTGTTGTTATCTATGAAAAGAACCTCCACTTGAAACTATGTATGCCCCTTTTTGAAAATTCAGTATGCTTGTTAGTAACATGCTTTTGGGGCCACTGGAAATGGCTAAAAAAATAGCTTTTTTAGACTGCTGTAACTCTAAAAATACTACCTGAATCCGTAAATTGCAAAATAAGGTGCGTGCATTGGTCTTTACTTCATAATATGCAAAAATAAAATTTTAGGGTCACCGCTTAAAGTCCCACAGGGAAATGAGTTCTACGAAAACACTGCACGCCAGTTTAACGCGCTGGGAATAGAGACCATGTATCTATCATCGAGAGTGGTGCTCTGGCTCTTATCACTCTACTGTTACAGCGCGTCAAACACGGAGATCTGAAACTGGTACACAATACTCTTAAGGGGTCTCCCTAGTCCCTAGTAGGGGAAATCAAGTAACATTTCAAGACGTTACCGCTATTCAATTTTCTCAAACAGTTGAAAACATTTCAAGGGATTAATTATAGTAGACCAAAATTCACAAAAATAACTTTAACAAATTTAAAATGCTTTTGCATTACTGTGTTGTGCACTTGAAGTGGCAAGTAGATGGAGAAAAACAAGGCTAGCTACGTGGAAAGTTACTCCAAGACTAAATCGCCGTCCAGACATCGGATTGACATCATAGCTAAGTTGCTTTTAAGGTTCACAAATCACAATGTTTCACATTTAACAAAACTGCACAATTAATTTAATGCACTATAATTTTTTTTTTTTACACTTTTAACTTTACTACATCTCACTATATTAAAAATGAAAATATTAAGTCAAAAACATGTGTCAACTAAATGGTCACTTAACTGATGTGTGGATACATCCGAAAGGACGTTCAGTAAAAAAAAATACCCCTTGTATTTGATAAATGGTTATGGTGGTGGCCGAACAGAAAATCAAATTTTGAAATTTTTGTCTATCAGTTTATTTTACTTCCCTGCCATATGGTTTGGTAAAGTGCTCGGCTATAAAGCATGTTCTTTAAAAATGAACAGCAATGTCACTCCTATTTTACTTTGTAATTTTAAGTATTTGATATGAAGTATGTTATAATTCGTGTGAAATAATGGGCTGCAAAAAAGGTTTCCGTAACGCCTAGGCGTGAAGGAGCAACATCTAAAGAATATTACAAATAAATTATTCTTTTTGGCATAGTAGGTATAAAAATTCCATGTATGTAGAAACATGCTACTTTAAACAAGTTTTTTTTTTAATGTGTTTCAGCTGGGTTTTGAATGAAAAGGTAGCTACAATATTTGAATTTTTTTACTAAGTCACGTACGCAAAATGTGAAAAGTTTGTAGGAAGCGCTACCGTCTGTCGGACAGGTCACTAAATTTTGGTACAATTTACTGTAGTGACGTCGCAAAATGAGCGAGTTGAGTAGCAAGTTGCATCTGTCGTTAGTGAAGTGTATTGTGGCAAACTGTATGGTTCTTGCGAGCCGGGTTGGTTTGCTAGCCATTTATCAGACACCCCGCCCCCCTTCTTCCAGGGTTCTCCAGACCAGGGCGCGCTCTGCGCATTTGCCAGCAAGGTCAGACAGGCTGCTCGCCTCGCAGCCCTGCCTAGTTCAGACCGCCCAAGGCAGGAAATGCGTATACAAGAAAATCTTTAAAACTTTCTCGCATTCCTCAAACTTCGCGATCGACTGACGGTTTTGGCGAGTAGGTAGTTCAAAAGATATCATTACAAATTATCTTCTATAACACCAGATGTGAAAATGAAAATTATTTACTGTAATTCCCAAATAATCAGAGAGGGCTGCAGCCCTGCAGCCCAATAGCACAAACCACCACTGCATGAGACCATGGGTTTTCAAATACTGTTTTGTGTTGTTATTCAGCAATGAAAAACACATTTACTGCTTGTATAGTTATTCTTAAAGTCTGGACTCAGGGTCTTTACCAAATAACGTACTATCCAGCATCATTCAGCATCAGTTTTAGATTCTGACAAAACTTTCCTTAAATAGATAAATTACTAGATCAAAGCCAGTAATGATATAAAACAATACATAACAGAATTTTTAAAGCTTAAGTGAGGTGACTGTTATCTGTATATACCGACGTAAGACTGAACTTAGTAAATAATTAGTTAATATTCAATTAAGATTACACAAATCAAAACAGTAAAGATATGAAAACAAATATGAATAATGAAGAACGAATAACTGTTAACACATTCTCTGTGCATATCCTAGCTATTTTTTTAATAATTAACATAGCATTTATATGTCGAATTTTAATTTAAAAAAGATTTTAAGGAAACTTTTCCCTAGTGAATCATGTTTTTATATTTAAAACCATTATAACAGCCTACCGATTGTAAAGGTTTTAAAAACCATTTTTTATATTATTACAAACAATGTGTTCTGAAATGAACTTTGTTAAGCATGTTAATAATGTTCTTTCTGGGAAGGAGAAATGGGTAGGTCTACATGTATTTTTGGCAGACAAACTTACACGAGGAACACTACGAATAACTTTTCCGAGGCAACAGCGAGAGTGTTGAAGGACATTATCCTGGGACAATTCAAAGCTTTTAATGTTGTTACACTCGTAGACTACTGCGTGAATGCATTCAAAAATTATTAAAGCAGGAGGATTTACCATGTGACTAATGACGACCACCCAGGGGAACAAAAGATAATTGATAAGTTTCTGAAGTATATTCCAGACACAGTGAATGAGCATTTAAAATATTTAAAGCTAATAACATTTTCTCGACAAGATGAGCTTATCCATTCAGGGAGTTACGATGGAGATCTCCAAGTTGGACTGTGTGCACGCTAGTGGAAAAACAGGAAATTTCTGCAAACATCAAGCCCTTGTTTCACTGTACATTTATAAATTTATTTAGAAATTCTACAGCAGGAACTTTGGAAGACTGCTATTTACTACGAAAGCTTGCACTCGGAGAGAACTGCCCCGAAAAACATTTTTTATGAAGATGAAAGAATATTCATTCTTTCCTAATGCAGTTGAAATGAAGCAGAAATAAGAAATCAAAACCAATACACAAAAAACGTAAGATGATGTAAGCACAGTATTAGAATTGGAATGCATTGCTAATGTCAAATAAGTGGAAAAATAAGAAAAAGAATTTGTGAAAAATATATAAAGAAATTAAAAGATAGCCTAGAAAAATTGTTAATCACGTGAAACATTTGAAAAGTATAAATATTGATCTGAAAAATAAATGTGAGTAATGGATACAATTCAACCATAATTATTGTTAGTTCTGCTCTTAAAAGTGCAACAAGCCGAAGAACTATTATCAAAGTTCAGCCAACTTCGGTAGCAAGAAGAAACAATGCATCACACACGTGCAAACATCTGGCATCCAGTCGTCCTCATTCTGCAAGTACCTCAGCGACACGGAAACACATTCATAATCTCAACAAAAACATTACGAGTAACATAGCCAAATGTTTAATAGATGATTGTCTGTGAAATTTTGTAGGTTCATTTATTTCCAAACACCAGGCTTTCCTTAGGTGAAAAACTTTAGATACAAATTTGCCCATACTGTCAATTCGTATTTAACTTAGCGACATTCAGCCAACAAGGCAAGCAGTTAAAGGGGTATGTTACTTCCTTCAAATTAATTCAGTAACATGTTAATTTAAATACAGTCATCTGGGGTAACATTGTACCAGTGATTTTCTTTTATAAAATAGTTTTGTGGCATTCAATTACTATGCAAACTTTAAGATTAATGACTTTATTCATCTAGAACACAACCGTATTCTCAAATCCTGAAATACTTCATTTGAAATTAAATTAGGCTGGTGGTACAAAGTAGCCCTGACCAATACAAAGTTACCCCAAATGACTGTAGGTTCTATTGTCAACTTTTCTGACCTGTGCTAGAGTTTAGAAATAGTGTCATTCTATGTAATATTGGTTAGATACTGGAATAATTTTATTTATTTTAAATTAAAAGGTAAATATTTGAAGGCCTTGGTTGAGGAAAGAGGCATGTAAAATTTCTAAGATACTAGAAATACAAATTATTTAAAAAGAAAAAATTCCACGGTGTGATTAAACTTAAATAATACTTGTAATATGTCCGTAACACATGAATGTGAATCATCAAGATTCATTATGTTAAATAAACATTTACTTATTGATTTGTTTCTCTGAAGCTTATAAATGTATGTCACGTGCCCTCTCTTCCACCAAGGACTTCAATTATATTTCTACAATATTTTATATGTTCCAATAATTAGGTATCTTGGTTGTTTACTTTTTGTGACTTCCTAAATTAAATGATATAAATTAAAATAAATTTTTTGTATATTATGTTTAAAAAAATGGACAGCAAAATTATAAAATAATTTCTCCTATGAAAATACTTGTAAGATCTTAAACTAAAAATGTGAGGTGTATGCAATACACAATAGTAAGAAGAATAGAGAGTAGCTGTTGTTGAGAAAATTCACACAACAGTTCATGATCTTTGAAAGAACTGTGCAATGGGAATGCATGACTGGATTTAGTTGCCTGGACATACTCCACTGCGAAATAAATAACTGTCAAAAGAAAACTAAAAATAAGACAAAAAACATAAATAAGCAGAGTATGCTTTAGTCAACAGGATACATACACAACATAAAATCCCAAAAATGGAATCAGGGCACATAAAACAAGGAACAAACAGTTAAATGAAATAACAGTCCATATCATTTTAAGTGCAATGAAATTGTTAGGCCCAGAGACTTGGGTGAACTATTCATTAATTTATCACCTATTGCATATACTGTATTATAGTTTATAAAACATGGAATATCAAAATTTTCAATAGTTTTTTATCCTTTACATAACTTTTCTTTAATTGTATTCTTCTTATATTGCATTGCCATCCAGTTTGGACATATGTTTAAATTTCTAACTCATCTGGAAGTTAGTTTAAAAAAAAAACACTAGACAAACGTACAAAAAAAAGTTGCAATGCAATTGAGTTCTGAGCTATTTTAGGTTTCAAGTGTCTAGCTCATTGTTACCATAGCTCACTATTACCGAAAATATAAATAAACAGACAATAAAGTGACATAATAAAATGTGTTAAAAATATAGTATTACTATATGTAGTAAAACCAATGCTACTGTGGTGCGTAATGGTTTACGCAGCAATACCTTAAGCGCTCGCAAACTTTAGTTCCGTGTGAAAAACGGAAGGCGCTGTGACTAGCCTTGCGGTTTGTTGAGCGAACACTAGGTAAGACTATGCCGCTTTCTGCATATGTTGTGCGCTTCGCCCCGCTCCATGTCTGTAATGATGTAGGAAAAGAAAATATGGGCAGACAATATACAAGAAAGTGTGCGTAAAAATAAACAGGCTCCTGCATGTGTACATAAAAAATGTGGTTTGAGTGCATTTTCATGGAATATACAATGTCATATCGAAGTATTTTTTTAAAACAAGAAGTCTGGATCAGTTTATCAAGTAAAAATATTGCCAGGGAACGTAATTCAGGTATGGAATAAATTAAGTAATTAGGGCAAAGGTGTTCTAAACATATAGAGTTTTAACCTTTCAACTGTTTATACGTATATTGTACCAGTAGAAAAGTATATTATGCACTGTTCTAACCTGATCTTCTAATAACACAGGTCTACCAGATCGGCGACTGAAATTACCACTTCTGCACATTTTGCCATATTTTTTAAAAAGGATTTATGTCCGCTCGGCAAGCATCCAAAGACTGAGTGGATCCAGTCGCATGACCAATAACCTACTACTGAGTAAGACCTGGACAGAACATAAGTCTCAACTGATGTGACGAAAATGAGAATCATTACAATTTTTAATGTTTTTAAGATAAAAAAAATTGTCTCACAAGAAAAATAACAGTAATGAATGTAAAATGTTTTACATATATTGTCTACTGAAGTGTTACCGTACATGTGTAGGCTATTGTTTATTTTGTGGTTTTAATAAATACCAGTACCAACAGTAAATTCACAAAGCTTCCATAAAATTATTATTATTGTTATCAACAAATGTACTTTATATAAATGTAATTATTTTATTAGTAAACTTTACCTGTAAAACCAATAGTTTAGTCCCTACGCGATGAGTAGCTACTCTTGATATTTACCCCAATGACAAACTCACCTACCTTCTCTACATATATTCAGCATATACTTAACTGTAGTACCACAAAATAAATAAGAAATTGTAACTTAAATATTTATTCTGTTGTATCATTATGAAATCCTACACGTGTTGAAATAAAATACAGCATAATCATTTTTTTATGGAAGTTAAACACAACGAACCTATCAAGAAGATGAAGATGTTTACAAACAGAAATAACAAGTTAGCCAACTAACAATACTAGAAATTCAGACAAATATATTTAAAAATTCTGATTAAAATCAAATGGTATTGGACAAAGACGTTATAAAAGAACATACTGTCCAACAAAACGAAAAACGTGTTTTGTATAGAGCAAAATATTTTGACAACGTAAAGTTATTCATGCCTCCAAGAGGCGTTTACGAAAACGTAGTAGGTATATTTTACTTGGTAGTATAGGTCACATGGTCGGATCTCGTTGGAAAACGTTTTTTTCCAAGCGTAGAAGAATCCTAGCTTTGTTCCATCCGGCCTCTCTTTTTGACTTTTCGTCTCTTTCGGTAAGGTTAATCCTACTTAATCCTACACTTTAGTGTTGCATTCACCGGAAACAAGACGGCGCTATGCTAGTTAGTCAAAATACCCTTCATTTTTGTCATGATTAGTTTAGTTTATTCAGTGCCGTAGTTGAGTGTGGGAGGGGAAGCAGAGGGGGCAAATACCCAGGTGTCCGAGCTCATGACGAGCCCGGGGCAGTGAACTAAAAAGTAATGAAATAAAACTTTTAGAAAGTTACTTTTCCCCACATATACGTAGCCTACTAATTTGTCTCATGTCACAATTTGTTGCTTCCTGTGTTATTCAGCAGCAAAACCAATATTATATTCAGTTTTAATTAGGAAAAAAAATATTTAAAAAATGGTGGGATTTGGAATCATATAGGGCCCTTTACTTGCACAGGGGCCCAGAAATCCGGTCAGCGGCCCTAAATTTATTTAATCCATTGGATCTTTTTTCTAGTAGCCTTCAAATTGGTCAAGTCATTTTTACAAAATAAAATAATTACATTTATATAAAGTACAACATATAGAAGACATTCAAAATTGTAATGATTATCATTTTCTTCAGGTCAATTGAGGTTTATGTTCTGCCTAGGTTCACATATTTCAGTCTCCATCTGCATGAAAAGAAAAAAAGCCCCGATCTGTGAGGGCAAGCTGTCTGCTAGAGACATTAGCAAACAACTGAAATGTGATCAAGAGCAGTATTATTAGTTAGTGACTGACTTTCATTTAACTAAGTTCCATTAATTTGTAATAATATAAAATAAGAAATTTCAGATTGGATCGTAGTAACTCCTAACTTTTTATATGTAGCCTTATCTGTGCTTTTAAGGCGCTTATGAAAATATGTAAATACTGTTCCCGTTATGAGCTTAGGCTCAGGTAATAATTTGTACAATAGGCTAAATAAATAAAAAAAAGGCAGTAGGTATGATCCCTCTCGGTAGTATTGGTCACGTGACTGTATCTACTCAGTCCTATGCTTACCGAGCGTACATAAATCAGAAGAGTAGTATCTTGGCAGTCTCTCAAAAAAATTTGGCAAAATCTGCAGAAGAGGTAATCAGTTGCCGATCTGGCAAACCTGTGTTTTAGACCAGGTTATAACAGTACAAGATATCCTTTTCTACTAGTACAATATATGTATTGTTACAAGTTTAAGCAAAAACCTTTTACGTGTGGGCATTTCTCCGAGCTCTTTGGGATAGAGGTATTATAATCTCTATATATAAAAAAGGAAAGCTGACTGATTGACTGACTGACTGACTGACTGACTGACATATCAAACTGCAGTCCAAACCACTGGACCTAGAATCGTGAACTTTTTTGTGGGGGTTCCCTTCAGGTCGTAGGCGAGCACTAAGAAGGGATTTTTCGAAATTCGACCTCTAAGGGGGTGAAAAGGGGTAAAATGTGTATCCGAAGAAACGTCGATAGAGCTCGAACCCGACGGCCAATCATGGTGATTTTTACTTTAATAGGACACTCGTAAAAATGCATATTAGCCAATTTAAGGATTTTTCGAAGATCAACTTTTAAGGGGCTGAAAAAACCTTAAATGTGTTTCCAATCAACTATCGATATCTATCGAACCCTTCGGGATAGAGAGTTGATATTCACTTCAAAATATTGCTTACGTAAATATCCAAAAAGTAGTTTTAGGTTTTTTGAAATTCGACCCCCAGGCAGTAAAAAGGGGCAAAATGTGTTTTTAATGAATCGTCTTTATCTTTGAAACACAATTGCCTATCGTCGTGATTTTGACTTTAATGGGTTACTTTTACAAATGTCTATGACAGGACTCAAAGACGTTTCGAAATTCTTTATTTAAAGGGGTGAAAATACGTGAAATGTGTTTTCGATTATCCTTCCATATCTATCGATTCAATGGAGATATCGAAGTACTCTTTGCTTTAAATTGGTGCTTTTGTAAATATCCCAAGTACCATTTAAATAGCATTTATGACTTAATCACTTTTGGCAGTACACCGACGATATGTCAGCTGATATTGTAGAGGAACCTAAGTGGAAAGCGAACTGCAATTTTACCCCTTTTAAAGACTACATGTAAATTGCACTAATTCGATCTGCCTTGTAGTTTTTGTGTGTCAGAATTGAACGTTCGCACGCCTCTTTTAACGGAATTCGAGCCCAGAACCTCCCGGAATTTAGACCTGAGTGACAAACAACTGCGTCACGTAACGTCGAAATAAATAATGAAAATAAAATTTATTGAAAAAAAAAAAATATTTGTGTCCTGGGCTCATAGAGGTTGTACAACACCACGTCTCTATAGGTTACTGTAGTGAAACTCCTGTATAAGTTGTTTCTCGCTGCTCGTTCCTGCTTTTCGGATCGTCTGCCTTGATTATTGACCAACTAAGTTTTATTCTTAATAATCACGTTTCTTATAAATAAAAAAAATTACATACATATTTTTTTTAAATATTTACGTAAGCATCAATCTGACGCGAACAACACCTCAATAATCGCTACTGGTTAGACAGCTATCGTGGGTTGATGGAAAACAAATTTTGTGCTTTTGCACCCTTTTGGGTGTCAAATTAAGAAATATTTTAAATTTACATCTTAGACATTTGTATAAGTATCCAACTGAAGTGTAAATCACATCGCTATCCCGTTTAGTCGAATCAATATCGATCATTCACTAAAAAAAACACACATCCCCTGCACAGTAATAAGAAATCGAATTTCGAAAAATCTGAAAACCGTTTTGCGATAATTTCTGTAATCATCATCCTGAAGCAAAAATTAATTGTATATCTCGACGGGTTCGATAGATATCGAGGATTTCTCTAAAACACGTTCAAGGTCTCTTCACCACTTAAGAGAGTGAATTTCTAAAAACCTTTGAATCACGTTTTAGAATACTTTATTGGTATCTCGTGGACGTAAAAAACACAACATATGCCCGCTGGGTTCAAGATATATAGACGATTAATTGAAAACGCTTTTCACCACTTTTCACCCCTTTTCACGTCCTTAGGTGGCGAATTTTGAAAATTCCTGAAATTACTTTTTAGGTATTTGAGTAAGCACATAGAGGTAATATATAGTAGAGGGAACATGACGTCACAAAAGTGTGTCCAACATGGTCTCGAGAGTTTGGTGCTGTTTATTTATGTTTTCTCGGCGTAAAAATGCAGTCGTGCTGTTTGAAACTCAGGGCGTACCTTGCAGAATATATATTTAGTCATGTGGTGTCACCAATATCTCGGTTCAACATGTGTCACGTGACTTTAGTGAAATATGCGCGGGAGATTTGAAATAACATTGAGATAAAATATAATAATTGCTTAGTAATCACAGCCATGTTGGGTTATTTTGGTACCATATGAACATACGCACTAAGGAGAGCATACTACAATATTATCGCATAGTATAATTGCGTAGACATTTCAGAACTAAAAATGTAAACAATGTCTGCCACGTTTCTGTTTTCTTTAACCCAGCTGTTTTAGTAAAAAGTAAATATTAGCTACATACTTACTATAAGGTTTTGAACACCATTTTTTAAGTTTAAAAACAGTATTAAATTGTGGATATTAACAAACATTTGGTATGTTACTATACTGTGACACAACAGTACGAAACGACGAATAGACTTTAAACTTGGGCAATTGTTCGTGAACAACGTATACATATTCCTAGCATTTTTATAATTTTATCTCATTTTGACTTTGTCACTTTTGGCAGTAAACCGACGATATATCATCTCACTAATCTCAGGTTTGGGGCACCAAATACGTTTCCGCGAAACCTTTACCCTCTGAAACTTTGTAATGTCAATAAAGTGAAAGTGAATATTTTGAAAATATATAATTGAGGGCACCGTCACCAATGGTTGTGCACAGAGTAAACAGATGTTTCTCATTCGATTCACCTCTTACCTTAGGTGTCTGTAATTACCCCACAACGTCAAATAGGCAGTCCTATAAATAAGGCCCAGGCGAAGTCGCTGTTAGTGGCAGGGACAAACTCTTTTCGCGTGGACAGCTATAGCTACTTATCCTGCTGCAGAATTAGTTCAACTAGCCGCTTGGACATTCTAACACTTGATGACTGAAGTACCAATCTTGTGTACAAAGAGGTTTTTAAATTTAAGTAAATATTATTAGTTACGAATAATACTCGCGAGCAAAGCCGCGGGGGACTGCTTGTTAGAAATAAAAGAGTTTAATTAAGTAATTGATTTACTGGCTCACAAAGTTTACAAAAATGCCAAAACAGCAAACAACAATACCTTTCACAACGCCCTTAATTATGCACACATTACTACTGTGTCACAGAAACGTTAATTAACTCTGGCAATTAAAGTACAACAATGTTTACCATAAAATAATTAACGACTGCAAATCACGATATACATTCAGTCATGTATCCAATCAACAGTCTTTCAATGGTGACAATGTATACAACCTTATCAGTCCGAAGGGGTTATGGCTCACCACGTGCTGCGCAGCACCCCGAGTGCACCACTGTCTTCACTATTTGAGGTCTTCGGTTCGACTCCCGTAGCACACCTTGTTGTCCGTCGACCCGCTGCAGCAGTCCTCTTGTTTCGCCCAATACAGCTCCGAAGGTATGTGCCTGCAGCCTCACAGTAGACTCTGATGTCGCCAAGATGTCTTCACCAGTCTCTCTCCACAGGCATAGCACCTTCTTTTAGCACGGCCAATAGTGAACTCCCCAAATATGCTGATTGTTGGCTTATATAGTCCGACCAAACTCCGGGGGTTCTAAAATTAGACATTACATCACGTTTCCGACGTGACTTTTGTGCCTCGTAGGCCGGCCTCGTAGGGTCAAGGCGCAGTTCAAACAGGTCTCCATGACGTAGTTCGTCGGGGGTTTACATCATGGGGCAGCCCGGCTCGTGATCATGGGCTAGTCCATAAGGTGTTTCGACACAACTTCCCACCACCCAGTCCTCAGAAGCACAGCATGCAACAGTATAAATAATTGAAAGCTTAAAAAGGTATATGTTTAGAACACCTAATTATTACTAATAATATAATTTATTACGTACCTGAATTACATTCTCTGACAATGTTTTTAGTTGAAAAACCGCTCTAGACTTTTCGTTCAACAAAAATACTACGATCCGAGATCGTATATTCCGTGAAAATGCACTCAACCCGCCTTTCACAATTTTTTTTTTTATGTACACATGCGGGGATCTGTGTTTGTTTACATTTTACGCGCGCTTTCTTGTATATTATCGTCTGTTGGCGGCTATCTACCCTGCTCCTGAGCAGGATAGAGCTGTATGGATCCGGCGACGAGCTCGAGTTGAATATTTAGAGATTTTGAGGACCGGCAGATCTTTATCGCATGACGTTCTTGACCGATTTCAGTTAGAGTAATAGGTATCTATGCTATCGAGTAGATCCAATGTAGTTTTCATAAGTGCCTTTAGATCTTTCATTCGCAGTGTGCTATTTTGTGCTCTCTTTGACCTAGGGTAGTTTTGACCTCGTGCCCTTGCGAATTTCGAGGAGCAAAAAGAGAGGCGGAATGGAACAAAGCTAAGGAGTAGTGTTTTGGTGACTTATTTTTAAAAATGCGGCAACATCTGAAGAAGCGATATATTTCAGTTGTCGGTCTGGCAGACCTGTATTTTTGACCAAGTTCAGACAGTGCAGAATTCCTTTTGCACTGATACAATATAAGTACATATATGGATGGCATTACTACGGCCCTAGAAAGACTGATGTACTCGTCCGCCATTTTCGGTCTGTCCGCAGCTTGTCTAGGCGAATACATGCATCGAGCATCGACTCTGGCTTTGTCAAGTTGCTATCCAGACACACCGATGGCTGACCACTTGCTTCTTGCTGTAGAAATTCCACCCATTCTGTTATTACTACACTCACCTCCCAGAAGATAGTTTTTTTTTTTTTTTTCAGTGTATGATTTTCTAATATAAATATTTTTATTTCTGCGTTATTAACCATAGACGTTAATCCAGTTAACAGAAATGTGCAAGCCTTCACAATCATTCTATCTTGATTTAAGTTCATATAGGTTTTATTTTTACTGTCAACCAATTTTTGTCATAGTACTAATAGTATGGACTTCAAATGCTAGTAGAATAATGCTCCAAATTTTATTAGTAGGTACTAAACTTGTGATTCCACCTAATGACAAAGTATCAGTGAAGCCTTCGTCAGTTTGTGATAAATCTGACAGTGGTTGCAGTAGGATTCGGAGGCCCCGAGGACACCCACCACCAACTCCAAGTCCTGCAACTATGTTCGACTGTCTAATGGAAGATCAACAGAGAGCATTTCATCCATTGTATCAGAAGTAGAACAAATTCGATGTTTTCATAATCCTATACCTATACGCTATACAATACCATACGTCATTTGAAAATGTATACACGATCTGGTTGAATAATGCAAATGGGTGCTGTTTAATTTTGTAAAGTTGAGAAGTTTTAAAAAAAAGTGAGTGCTAGTGTTCAAACTCTTTGGTGAAAGGAGAAAGAGACATGCTGATTCACAACCAAACAATCAGTGAAAATTATTTTTTCTTATAGGACGCAGGCATAAAATTTTCTACCTTCATCTGCTTCCATTTTAATAATATCCTTCAACTGTTCTTCTGCAGTCATTATCAGATTGTCTTTGTGGCTCAAGATGTGCCTTAAAGCTGGAAGATTAATGCCGACTCTACAAAAAAATAATAATTGTCATTTTAATGGACTGGACTCGACGACAAAATGTTAAACACTGCCTTATTCCCAGTAAAATGACTATTTTTCTGCATATAAATGAATTGTGAAACCTGGTGCAACTTTTTTTTGAAACCCTGTTTGATATGAAAAGTAATCCCAATTATAAAAATTTTACACAGCAATACTTAAGCAGTGCTCACTATATGCACCAAGACTCCTAAGTAATTAAATGAATGAGGGGTGCAGTATAATTCGCAGCCTTCTGCTCTCTTATCTCGCTACTCTGGGCACTGTTTGAGCAGATTTATGACTGGATTTATTTACTTGGACATACTCCATTGCGAAATATATGACTGTTAAAAGGAAACTAAAAAAATAATACAAGAAAACATAAATAAGCAGAGTATGCTTTAGTCATCAGGATACATACACAACATGAAATTCCAAAACTGGAATCTGGTCAGATAAAAACAAGGAACAAACAGTCGCACTCGTGTTCCTGAACCCTGTGTGTCTACCTGATGACGGGAACAGATTCCAGTTCCCGAAACGTCGTTTATACTGACTGCTTGAGGAAAACTACTGTGTTTTGTTTCGTCTCATCATTTGTGTCGTTTGTTGTTTTTCTGTTTGTGCCCGACATATTTGTGTTTTGTTTAGTCTCATCGTTGTTTTGGTGTATTTCTGTTTGTGTTTTTGTCTCGTCTCATCGTTGTGTCGCATGTCAACTTAGCTATTTTCATATTCTTGTTATTTCTTTTATTTTCTGTTTGTTCCTTGTTTTTATCTGACCAGATTCCAGTTTTGGAATTTCATGTTGTGTATGTATCCTGATGACTAAAGCATACTCTGCTTATTTATGTTTTCTTGTATTAT
>PNEQ01002558.1:50095-64919 GCA_003012365.1 Medauroidea extradentata
GCAGATTTATGTAGCAATGGTTCATTTAGAATACATATATGCTTAGTAAAAAAATGTATAGACATACAGATTTTTTAATTTTGTCCAGCTAGTAACAGCAAATAAACCACCGTGCTCAATGATGTTATGCACGTGAACGTGGATGTTCTCAAATAACACACCCTTAGGTGGTCCTGATGCTCACTTCAACTGCAAGTTTGAAACACACGCACACACAAGGGCGTATACAGGGGGAAGGGGAGTTTTCCGGGTTCACCCCCCCCTCCCCCAGCAATACTAAGGACAAAAAAATTAATATTACTACCACTGGTTTATTCAATTTTTCGATATTAATGCTGCGTAAATAGCTCAATTTTGCACCTTAAAACCCAAATTTCGGACCCACTGCCTTGACTGTGGGGGAATCGGTGTTCCTTTGTAAAATTTCCCATTTGAACCCCCCCTCCCCCAACACAAATCCTGGCTACGCCACTGCACGCACACACATACACACACACACACCTATATATATATACACATACACACACACATATATATATACTCACACACATATATACTCACACACATATATATACTCACACACACATATATATATACACACATTAGTTTCAGCCTTAACCTACACATGCTTTTTTTATATAGTTTTCACCCCCAGAAGTACATTTCTCCTCGAAACTTTCATTATTTCTGAGCTCCTTCTTATGACAACAGTTGAATTAAAAAATCGACTGCAAATAGATAGTGATTTAGCGTCATACCCCGAAAGAAATCCAAAGATGTCCAAATGTGTCACTGTGAAACACACGCTCAGCCAGTGTGAAGTCTAGCGCACCATCGTGTTGGAACCACATGTGGCGTCGTATATCTGAATGTACCAAGGACGTTCCATCTTGCCGTGTGTGGCTCAACGGATAGCCTACATCAACATTCTTTTACGTCCTCGAGCATTGTAAGGACTTGTTTTCGACCCTATGTTTATAGCAACTGTTGTTCCACTGGTCATTTCCTACCAATCCTAGAGCTCTGTAGTGCAAATTTTGTATCAGTCTAGAGACTGCGTTTTTCGCAGTAGCTAGAGCACTCGCCTACTACCAAGGCGATCCGGGTTCGATTCCCGACGGCGTCGGCCGGATTTTTGCGTAAAGGAATCGTGCCAAACGATGTCGCTGGTTGGGTGTTTTCTCTAAGAACTCCTTCCCCCTCCTTCCCTCCAACCGCAGTCCCGGCTCTTCAATATGTAGTAATTGCATGTATAGTCATGGAAATACGTATAGTATTACAGAAGATAAAACGTAGTTTTCTGCCAAGTTGTAAACAATGAAATGTACTTTAATTATAAAACGTTCATTGTCGCAATCACAAATATCACTTTACAAAATACTTTAAAACTAGCGACCACAAAAAGTAAAACTTAATTATAATATTAACTCAAGTTTGACCACCCTGAAAAAAAATTCTAATTGCCAGAACACGAACGTAATATTTTTAACAAAATAAAAACTGTTTTTCTATTGCGTATCACTTTGCTCAACGTCTTTGAATGGAACGGGCCAATTTTTAGTAGTATTGGGTACAAAACAATTTAATTCTTTAGACACTCTTTCAAGGAAGTCTTAAGGCCGCTCTGCACCGAAAAATTAGTAATTTTATAACTGTACCAAACACTGTCCAGCTCTTACACATTATATTAAACGGTAATTTCCTACAAATAAAATATATTTCGGTTCTATAGTTTTTGTACAAGTGCATGTCAAAGTAGCGATTTGACTATTTTCGCTACTTACTCAAAGTAAAAACTATTCAAACAAAACAAATGAAATAATTTAGAGTGACAGTAAATGTATTAAGATACAGAATGACATTTTTGCTATTTCAAATAAGTTTTTTAATAATTCAGTTACTTAAAAAATGCAAAAATTTAGTTACATTTAAGAATTTTTGCTAAAACAATTTTTATTTGAAATTACAAAGGTGTCATTCTGTAGTTTCATACATTTACTTTCATTCTAAATTATTTCAATTGCTTCGTTTGAATAGTTTTTATCTTGAGTAGGCCCTAAATAGCTTGTACGAAAACTTTGTTACTGAAAAAAAAATTTATTTGTAGGAAATTACAATTAATCTAAAGAGTAAGAGTTTGATAGTGTTTGGTACAGTTATAAAATTACACATTTTTCGTTTCACAGCAGCCTTAAAACATATTTAATGTTTTATCACTTGTTCCGAGTTCACGCCACGTGCTCGTTCAGTTTAGGCCGGTACTTGCTGAAGTGCTAAGAGTATGCGGATTGTTCTACACCAATTACAGCCGTACAGTAAATTATTAAGTATGTCTCGGGCCATTTGTCTTGTAGAGAATAATAATCTTTAGAAAGATCCAATTAATCTACACTTTTCTGTGAGTTATTCAACTATACACATCTGTCTGTGTTGCGTCAATCAACATAAGCTTCCTAATACAAGCTATGGTTTGTACAGAACCACACGATGAATACATAACAACTTTGTTCCACATTTACTTAAGTGTTTTTACTGTCTAGTTTTGTAGTCGATATCCCCAGTACATAGTGCTGCCGTTATTTAGAAATTAATTAAGTTAACCTTCATCAGTAAATAAAATCTTAACCCAAAAATCTCTTGTCTTTACTGATCGTGAGCTTTCTTCTCCATGCCTTGACTCTGAACCAGTGAGGATTTTGCAAATTATCTTGGAGTAATGCACTTTTCTTTGTGGACCTTCACAAACGTCGATAGATAGTTGAAAGCAGCTAACTTATATATTTTTTCCATTACCGTGCTGTACTTGGTAGTATTCTCGTCTCTGTTATAAAAAGTTTCCGTGGACGAACCCTTTTTTTCTCAGTCTGTTAACGATTTTCTGTAATCATATAGCCTTATGATAGACTGCACATTCGCTCGATTTCTTCCAACAATATTGTACTAGTATTTTCAGAATATGGTTAGCGTGTAAAATATTTCTATACTCTTCCATTGCCTTTACCTTTCATTTTGCTGCTCCGCAACAGCTGGTTCATTTAAGGTACCACACACGACTACACAGATGTGTTCCTTGCAAAATACGTTGATCAAAACAGCTTTAGTTTTGATGACAACTTCTCTAGGTTTTTGCCATACTGTCCGTGTTAGATGCGTCAGTTAATTGAAGAAACAAATGAACAAACTCCAGCTCCTAGATGAAAACTAGTGACCATTTACAGTGTATTAAATTAAATATTATTTTTTCTTTATTTGAATAAGGTCGCTATGTGGTGCACAGTATCCATGCCATACAGTGATGAAAACAATCTAGCACAATAGCGCGACGCTGCGACAGTGACACTGAGATAAAAATGACAAAGTTAACCAGAAGCTAGATCTCAACAACCCCATGCCAATGAATGCCTTTATTTATCTCATTTAGCTTCCATTTTCGCCGAAAGAGGCCATTGTAAAGCATGAAACGGCCCGCCACTGTTACAGTTTTGTAGAATCGAGCGGCGATATATCGCAAGCGTCAATCGCATATCGCAGATCGCTGTCGCAGCACCGCACTATTGTAGAAAGGGGATATGACGTACGTAAAATCGTTACCGACATTACAGAACAAATTACGTGGTAAAACTGTTCAGACCGTATCATATTATTGGAAAACTACACATTGGTATTTTGTTGAAGGTTTTCCACTGCTGAAAAGAATTGTGTACTTAAATTCTCCGTAAAAACCTTCTATGTCCACCAAATCCGCATTTCTATAGCTGTACTACCTTACACAACACACACGCGCACACACGTACACATACACACACACACACACACACACATATATATATATATATATATATATATATATATATATATATATATATATACACACACACACACACACGTGTGTGTGTATGTTTGTGTTGTCAATCAAATTTACTTGAGACACTGGGCAACTTGAAATGTTTCTACAGGATTTTTGCACATGTGCCAACTCTAAATAAAAAAAATTGTATAGACAGGTTCTTGTAGGTAATGTAGCACACGCATGTTATTTTATTGCTGCCAAATATTAAATAAAAATTCTTTTAAAATCGTTTAAGATGTCCTAGTATCTCGAGTAACGTAGCTTTATCATGCTACCGTAATATGAGTAGCACAGATTGTCAACAAAAAACTTTTGCACCTTTAAACCTCAGAAAAAAATAGTGCGTAAAGGCTTTCACATGCAAAAATGTATAATTTAATATTTGAACGACATTGTGTTAGTTTTATAGACTTTACTTGTGACTACATTTTCCACTTACGGAAATGTTTTAGCTCTCATATTCTTCACATAACGGCATGTCAAAGTCAATCAAGTTACGGGAACGTGCTAATAGCAAAAACCAACTGACTTACTCGAATGAAATAGTTTATAATGAAATTAGACATTGACCATATGCTAAAAGATTTAAAAACACACAGTGAAATTCCTTTGCCCTTAAAAAAATCTGAAAATAATGACAATTTACTTAATTTGTGGCGATTTAAAAAAACAACTTTGTTGTGTGCTTTAAATTTTTTAGCATACGGCATCTCATTTCACTGTAAATTATTTCATTCGAGTAAGTCACTTGGTTTTTGTTATATCTATGTTCCCGGAACATGCAAATTCTGACTTTTACATGCCGCTATGGGAAAACTATGAGAGCTAAAAGATTTCCGCTACTGGAAACTACAGCCACAAGTAACGTCGATAAAATCAAAACTATGCCATGCTAATTTAAAATTACGAATTTTTGCTAAGTGATCACCCTTAAGACATGTTAATCAGTGTATCTAAAGGTTTTTATGTAAAATTTGTTTGCTATCGCCATGTAGGCTGAAATTGACGTTGAGGAAAACTTGTTTGGACACGTTCTGTTCACTTATCAGGCAACGTTTCACGTGTCGGGTCTATTTAACGGGCACGACTTAAGGGGGCCGCCTACCACACTCTTTATATGCTGTGCAGTGTGTTCGTAAACAGGTTTTTTTTTACGAAACTATTCCACGTGTGCCCATTGTGCCGACGTACGGAAAAAAACGCACTTCAGACAAGGTCGGAACCTCATTCTTAAGAGACCTCCCTAGATAAACAGTGTTTGTGTGTGTGAGGTAGGAGTAGTTAGGTTGCCGCTGACCGACGCATGTAATGCATTATCGCCTCTCCGTGCACGCCATTTAGCTACCTCGCACTGCTTTAGTATTTTCCTTTTTCCAATGGGACTTTAAGCAGTGACCACATTATTTTATTTGTAGTTAAAATAGTTCAAAATCTAACACTTGTTTTTATACCAGTTTTTTTTCAAATCTGGTTGTTATTTCCCAGATACGGCTGTCTGGAAAAGCCTTTAATGGTCAATTTGAGAGGACCGAAAATGATAGTTCTAATAAACGTGCTGAATTTTTAAAACTTTAGCGACACAGTTTGAAGTGATGTGTTATTTTCGTAGGTACACAAACACAATGCGCGTTAAACAGTTTCGTCAAAGAAAGAATAGTCGTAATTCGCTGCAACACAATTGAAGCGCAAGTAGAGAGACACCCTGCTAATTTGAAACACTGATTCTAAGTCTTCCAACATTGCTAGAAAAAACAGCCTTTTCAGACTGCCGTACTTCAACATTTCTTAACAGAATGTTATTGGAACTCAGATATAGACATGCACTGAACTTTGTTACAGACCTTCCACCAATAAAACTATATGGTCTCCACTTAGTGTCCCAGAGCAAAAACGGATCGGCGGGAACCTTGTACTTGAGGCGATGGCAATAGATACGGCACTTTTGGCGCGCTTCAAGGTCGACCTTATGTCTCCGTCAATTCTGAGCCTCTAAGGCGTAGGTAGGCGGGATCTGATAACAACAAAACAAGTGCCCAGAAGTCCAAAGTTAACTACAGGTAGGCTACAGGTCAGGTCAAAGACTGGGCCATTCTCTTTTGCAAAAAAAAACTGATTATATTTTGATATGCTGACTGTGTTAGCTGTCCCACGACTGGAGGGCATTCAACATGTCAGTTTTCAGCATGGTGTGAGCCGGCCGTAGTGTAGGCGGTTGGGCACCGGTATACGGTGCGAGAGGTTCTTGGTTTGAATCCCGGCTCGGGCATGGGTGTTGTGTGGTTCCTTCCCCTCACTACACCCTCATCGGATCGTAAGACCTAGTTGTTAAGGCCAAGCTCTCTAATTTCTGCTTTTTGTAGCGATACTAATTTTTTACGACTAAACAAGAGCATATATCAAACATCTGTCTGGCAGTTTTGTTTAAATTCGTCTTCTTTATGTTGTGTGATTTTTTCAAGGCAGTAAATACTATGGTTTTAGCTAATTACGTACTTAATGAAATTCTGGTTAGTTGACTTATTAGCAGTTACCACATTAATTTTTTTTTTCTTTGAAAAATTATCTATCACGGCAAAAACCATTTTAGACAAAACTGTCCGACAGATTTATTATATCTGATCTCATTTAAGTTAAAAAATAATAATAATAATGATCCCAAAAAACAGTAGAAACTAAAGAGCAAAACCCTCTCACCTCACCTCAGTAGAATGGGACAACCACCCTCCCCCCACTAATGGGTTTGCAGTTCGTGGCTATGAACAGTTTCCCAACAGATGGGGATAAAGGAAAGATGGCCAACACGTTCGTTCGACGTAACTTCACTGAATTCTTTCTTTAGAGTTTGAGGCCGCGGTGGCGGTGGTCAGATCACTGGGGTCGGTCCCTGGATTTTAGCACGTGGGAATCGTGCCGGACGATGCCGCTGGTCAGCGGGTTTTCTTGGGGAACTCCCGTTTCCCCCGCCCCTTCGTTCCGACGCTGCTCCAGGCATCACGTCACCCCTCTCTAGTGCTAAAGACCTAGATATTGAGTGCTGGCCAAAATTTCTTCATACATTCATTCATTGGGGCGCTTATCTGCTTGATCTGTTATGCGCAAGAATTGTTTCAACTGTAGAAATTTATTTAAATGAACAAAAAAATTCACATAAAAACTGTGCGCGTGTGTGTGTGTGTGTGTGCGTGAGTGAGTGAGAGAGAGACCGAAAAACCCACCAAGGGTCTGTACCACGGTCTAAGAGGGAGAGGTCTTGACACTGCCTATGCTCTCCAACAAGAGAATGTGACCTCTTCATGTCGCCGAGCGCTAGTAGTAATTTGGTGGAAGATTTGTCTTGTTTACATCTCGCGTTTTAGCATTTTTGCAATTATTTATATAAAATAATGTTAATAATGTAAGCTGATATAGTATATACATGTTCCATGTCCATAAATGCATTGGCATGCGTGGAACTGTTTATAAAAGTAGTCTGAAGAAATATATTGTGTATTGTTGTTTTAGTGAACATATTCGAACAAAAACTATATTTCATGCCCTACAAAATTTTAGAATCGTTGCAATGTGCATCTACATGTAAACGATTGGAAAATTAAATTTTATTGTTCTAAAAAAATGTGTTCTAATACAAAATTACATTCCCTTTTTTTTTTTTTTTTTTTTTCGATATAATACTCGCAAATCCAGTAACAACTTCACATTTTAAGCTAAGCCAAATACAAAAACAAGACAAATCTTCCACCAAATTACTACTAGCGCTCGGCGACAAGAAGGGAGTCACATTTTATTCCTCAGTGTCAAGACATCTACCTTCATAGACCGTGGTCTGTACATTGTCGCAGTATTTTTTTAAATTTCGTTTTGGAGTTGTAAAGGTTTTTAATGGACAACCTGTATAATATGTTATTTTATATTATTTCGCTCAGTACCATTTTCAATATGTTCGAATGTCGAGCCTTACCATTTTCGAGTGAGAACATCTAATACACGACTGCCAGTTACACGAGTGGCCAGTAATGCTGCATCAGCAAAACAAGGTTGGCGCTGCTGGCATGGCTCGTCTGAAGGGGCACCCTCTTCCCCTCGTATACATCTAACTGGTTTTCCTCCTCACACTCCCCGACCCTTTACCAGTTGAAAGATTTTTTTCCCTTTTTCTTCGCTGGTTCTGCTTGGAACCAGCCAGCGAGGCTTGTGATGGGATCGGCTGTATCCTCTGCCGTAGATAAATGCAACATTTTTGAAGCCAATGTAAGTTATTTATATACATACGCATGCTGTCAGTAGTTTGAACAAATCTGTGCCAAACTTTACTTCACAAATGAGTTCCGTTGCTCGCAATCGTGTTGATTTTTTATTTTGATGAAATTATTGTCTGTTCCCTGACTACGCAAATGTTTCCATTCTCGTAATCATAAGAGACGGTAAGTTATTAAGAAAAAACACATTCTAAGGCACCACCTAACAACGGCTATTCCCGAACCGGCCAAACATACACATGCTGTTCAGAAACTCATACAAAATATTTCGGGAGGTGAATCCCTGGGCGAAAATGGAGTTAATTAATTACTGCATCTTACAGCCTAGCTCAATTCATAGGCAGATAGCCGCATTTGAAATTCGAGTTTTTAAATTCATATTTTCGTAAAATATCGAAAACTACTTCGAATAAAACCACGAATTTTTAATATTTAAATTCGACCCGCCATATACTAACCACACCTTTCGTTTAGTGTAGGCTACCTGTTACTAGTTTCTGCTAAACTCACCATCTTGCACTTCACCTGCTGACATCTTATTTATATTAGCCTGCCATCTTGTTTTCCAATTATCTGTTACTATCTGACTGTCATTTAATTGCATAGGTACCCTGGTAGTCGCTATGAGGTGCTGGGACGACGACTGCTTAAAATGACCAAATCACACTCTTTTATTGAAAACACCTTTCAAGTGAGTGTTGCCCTTCCACTTATATCAAATCGACGTCTATTACACGAATACTTTTTACATTGTAAAACCTGTTTGGCTAGGGCGTTATTCAACGCAGTTCAACGAGTGTATAATATTCATAAGCATACATTAAAAAATTTCTTAGGTTATAAATAAGTAATAAAATTACGGTGAAAGGTCATTTAACTGCATGCTTGCGCCACATTTTTTTTGTAAATTTAAATTATAAATTAAATTAATACTTCTAGTGCCAAAATTTATATGCTCTTCGTGGATGCGAATTTTAGGACATGATAAAATGCTCCACATCTCACGCCTTTTTAGCAGAGCAGTGCATGCAGTTTTTTTTTTTTACTTCAGTATTACTTTACTGTACAGTACTTGCCGTGTACACAGCATAAAATATTTCGTGACGACTTCAGTGTGCGTAATTAATTAGTTCAACTACAATGCAACCAGACATAACAGGTGCAAATTTTGCTCTGCGCCTATAAGACAGCTATATTTAGTTGACGTTCAGGGCATCACATTACAGTCGCGAATTACATTGCCTAGAAATGTTCGTCCACTCCAAAAATTAAAGGGGCTAGTGGCAGAATAGTATATCCCCATCATTGGTAAATTTGTCAGAATATAACAGTACAAATTTATTAATGTTCACAACATATCCGAATGTAAGTCTGTAAATCTCATTCATCATAGAATGACTTAACCTATTATAAAACATAATATAGTATAAAGAAACGTTTATCGATAAAATGTTTTCTCATAAGTAAGTTTAGAAACGTGAGATATTCTTCCACCAAACCCTTCAATAGTTGCAGTGTGCCTCTTGGAGTGCGGGGAAGGGGATCGTGTGCGTAACACACGGCCTGTCAATTCAAGGTCACATTCGTATCGTAGACGTATACTCGCTCGAACGAGATCATCTGTTTCAGAGTTACGATTCAAGAACCAAGTAGTTAGCGTGCAGTCTTCTCGCCGACAATTCACCTATATGAGACATTTGGTGGTGACCCTATCATTTTATGACGTAATGTGTGTATGTACACGCCTGTACCTTTCAAAAGATTCTGCACCAAGAATTTTCATACCTGAAAAGGACCTCAATAACACACGTTTTCGCATGTTTCGGCAGCCAATAAATATGCGTAAATTAGTAGCGGTGAATCTGAAACTGGTATGCGGGGTGTATGAGTACAGCGGTTACAAACTTTCAGGAGAGATAGAGTACACCCAGACTATGGGAAATCACATAGCAATGCATGATAGGAAACGCTTTCCTGAGACACAAAACCTAGAAAGAAAGGACACGAACAAGAGGAGAAAATATGTTTATTATTCCTAATACAGCAAAAATGCAGGGAAGTCTTTGGCTGGTGATGAAGATTGATGTACCTTTATGTTCTTTTTTCCTTAGTTTTTTGTTATATTAAGAATAATAAACATGTTTTCTTCTGTTGTTCGTGTCCTTTCTTTTCTTTTGTTTTGTGTCCGCGCCAGGAAAGCGTTTCCGACCATTGCTAAGTGATTTCCCATCGTCTAGGTGTACCAGGGGCGTGGCCAGGATTTTTGTACAGGTAGGAGAGGGGGGATACCAACTTGAAAATTTTCACAGCATAATAAGGTGACATCGATCACACGCCATGGGGGGGGGGGGGGTAAACATTTCTGTTTCAATTTACAAAAAAAAATACAATTTAAGCTGTTTTGCACCCAGATTGTGTATAACACTGGCATTTTTTTATCTTCATGCAGTTTATTTTCATTTGGGGGGAAGGGTGATACATTCCGATACCCCCCTCCCCTAGGCTTCGCCCCTCGGGTGTACTCTATCCCGCCTGAAAGTTTGTAATAGCTGTAGGCCTACTGATACATCCCATATACACGTGTAACGTATTTAGAATGCTATGCCTAAGCAGCTGTAGCTCGTTGCACTTTGAACGGTTTTCGAATAATCTTTTAATGGTGCAACTCTACACTCCACTCCACTCGGGGGCCTGGGCAGGCGGTCATCTTATAACCACGATTAGTTTTTTTTTTTTTTGTGTGTGCACAGAATTCGAATGGTTTTAATCAAAACGCTTTGAAAACATTTTGAACTCGAGACTGCGTGCAGTCATACAACGCACAAATATATGTAGGTATTTCTATACAAAATAACGCACAGTTCACCAACACAAAACAAATATTTTTATTGATTTTGGCTTATTTTCATAACAAACAAATATTTTGACTGATTTTGGCTTATTTTCATAGCAAAATTTGTGACACTCAGAGTGAAGAAAAAACTGCATAGAGTTTATTGCCACGAATAAAATATGGCACAAGTAGGTATTGTTCCGCTTCTTGGCGGTAAAGATGTAGGTTCGTAACCCGAAGCGAAGAGTCAAAAAGTGGTGGATTGCAAATTGCAAGTCCACTCTTATGGTGACCTCTAACCTCGCTGTTCACCGAATCCAACGTATGACGAATATTTCACTTGATGCCGGATTTAAATTAAGTTATTTACTATGTTACGTTGCTGCCATGTTCGCGTCCTCCCGAAGATTGTCGAAAAAAGCGCGCTCCTTGTCTATTTCCAAGTAGTCTCCCAATTCCCGGGAAAGTCAGGGTGGGGGGTTCCCCGTAGCCAATCCGAGAGCAGTATTCTTCCGCTAGTGGGATGCGTGAGTACACCTTTCCCTGCCTACGAACGTATTATTAAACTTGAATACAGTATTAACATTCGCACTATTACATTACAATTAAGTTAATTATTAGATATAATACAGGCCAACTCAGTAAATAATACGTTACCTTTAGGGTGGGGGAGAGACAGACATACAGACAGACAAACAAACACATAGGGTGTCGAGAGTAAGAAGATCTACTCCTGCTGCTGTGAACCACATGTGCGTGGAGGCATGAAGCTCTCGTTGTAGGCATATATTTGCAGTAACATGACAGAAGCTGATATGTTCAGTTTACTAAAATGTTAATAAGAGCTTTTTAAAGTTTTGAGGGCTTGCAAACATCACTATTTGGTTAAATAAACAAACTGAGTTTATTGCTGATACAGAAAATTGTCTATAATATGTGTCAGTAAGAGTGATTTAAAAAATTACTACAGAAAAAAGAATCAATATTTTTTGTTATTTTCTGACATTGAGTTACACTAAGTAGGACATATCATGTTTTGTCTACTTGTGTTTGAAGTAATTTTTTAATTTTGTCAGATGATATTACTACAATCTAATAATGAATACAAGTGTTTTGATGTAATATTACGTAACAAACAAGACAGCAAACAAAAAAACCTTGATATGACACAGGTATATATGAAAAACTTTACAGTATTTTACTACTCATTGTATTTGGTTCCAGGTCATCTTCACGTTCATCAAATTCTCTTGCATGTCCACTTGTTGGCAAACCTTTAGAAAAACCATGGTAGTCCATGTCCAGGAGGTCCAACATTGATTATAACACAAGAATGCAATAATTAAAACAGGTATGTTGACGTGAAATACAAAAAATAAACCTGTACTTTACAGTTTTTTACACATCCAAGTCTGATTCCAGGACGTCTTCAAGTTCATCAAACTCTCTCGCACGTCCACTTGTTGGCAAACCCCTGTAAAAAAAAATACGGCAATTCGTGTCTAGGAGGTCCAACAATGATAACAGATCTTATTTATTCAGTGGGTTTATCCCCAAAGGTTTGATGTAAGAATATGCAATAAAAACTGAATCAGCACAAATGGGGCACTCCATTTTCACTCTTCGTATATCCAGAACTTTGAAAGGTGTGTCAGTGTCAAGAGTGCATTTGAAGTGTATTATGCCAAAACTTGAAGTAATATACCATACCCATTTAATTTTGAGTCACTATACCTTCTCCCCTTCAGTGTCTGATGTTATTTTGACCAATACAGTCTTACTCAAAAGTTGCGAAAAAGCCAGAAAGTCAGCCTGTGTCATTTAAACAACATGGAGTATTCTACAAACTGACATCAGTCTCGAAGAACAATGCTTTTCATTCGCTCGTCGATTTTTTTTCTTGCCTCTCGTTATCCTCACGTGGTCACTATCCCACTCAAGTCGTGTATTTCCAGGCAACAGAAACTTCTGATCAATTACTTGAAGAGATGGTTTCTGAAGCACAGCATGTTCCTGTTCTGACCTCCACGCGTGTCAGAATACGTCATTACAGGATTGACAGTCTCGAGTAAAAGTGTATTAAAAAAAAAAAAAAAAAAAAACACATGAAGCGATTTGATCGGATTCTCTGCCTCAATAATTTCGTGCCACATGAAGCACTCGTTAGTCTCATTTGATGAGCAATCGCGTACAGTGAGGTTGTAAGTAGAGAACATTCTTTTGTAGTAAGCAACATTAGTCGAAAGATGTGGGGCAGGATGAACTTGCTGTAAGGCAAAAACAGTCACCTTTTCAGTTGGATTTTCTTTACCAGAAAGCTAATCTTATTTCCATATGCTTCCTCAGCTTCTGCAATGTGGGTGTCATGAAGTTAGGATATATTCGCAGTCTCTTGTTTGCTTGTAGAATTACTCTTGTGCTTTATATTCATCAGCATTTTTTTGCACTTGTCAATATGAGGTTCCTTAAACTTGTAACCAGTTGAATTAAACACTTCTCTGAAAACATCATACCTAGCACACTTATATTTACCTTCTTCATTAATTTTCTTTTATTCTTTCTGCATAGTTTTTATTTTTTAAGGGAATGGGTAGATATATTCGATTCAGTGCGTGAATAGTGGCTCTCGTGTCTTGGGCACTTGTCAATAAATTCTCTGATTTAAATATGCTCGTCAAGTAATTAGTTTTTAGGATTATGACGTCCTCTTGCATCAGGTCAATAATGCCGGTTATAGAAGCACGTAGTTTCCGTACAAGAACATCTGCTTTCCCTCTAGACATCCGGCCCCATGTACATGCATGAACATTCGATTGCATACTTTTTTCTTGTTGTTCCTATATACAGACTGTAAACTACTGTAATCTGTCTATCGTGATTATTCCCTTATATCTTCCTTCTTCCTTTTTTCAACATTCTTGTCAGATATAGACATTCTACTGCACAAGACGTCATCTTTAACTTCGTTTAGCTTCTTAGTGAATTCAGCAAAGTAATTTTTCTCGATTGTCTAGTTCGTACATTTCAAAGCATTTCGTTATACAGCATTAACTAAGTGGATTAAACCTTTTGACGATAACCACATCACCTTGTCTATTTGTACTGGACAAACCCTGCTCTTTTTTCTTCTTCTCTTCCTCTCGTTTCCTAATACATTTTCTTCTCTTTGCCTTCAGATGACGAAACGTTCAAACAATTATTATTTCTAGATACACAGGACAAAACACCATCTTAAACAGCTGCAGACTTTTCAGGTAGCACAGAAACATTATTGTGATCTTTGAAAGAACTGTGCAATGGGAGTGCTTGACTGGATTTATTTACTTGGACATACTCCATTGCGAAATAAATGACTGTCGAAAGAAAACTAAAAATAAGAAAGCATAAATAAGCAGAGTATGCTTTAGTCATCAGGATACATACACAACATGAAATTCCAAAACTGGAATCTGGTCAGATATAACAAGGAACAAACAGAAAATAAAAGAAATAACGAAAATATATAAAGAGCTTCGTTGACATGCGACAACGATGAGACGAAACAAAAACACAAACAGAAATACAGCAAACAACACAACGATGAGACTAAACAAAACACAAATATGTCGGACACAAACAGAAAAAACAACAAACGACACAAAAGATGAGACGAAACAAAACACAGTAGTTTTCCAAACAGTCAGTATTGTTGCGTGCCATGTTCCTGGAGGCCAGTGGTCGGCGGCTGTTTCGTAACACCTTGAGGGCTGGCCGATGACTCAAAGCCCGGGTGGCTCATAGTGGGAAAACCGCCGAAACTACGTCATAGATACCTGTCCCAACTGCGTCTTAACCCTTCGAGGGCAGCCGACGTGACTACAAGCACATCCGAAACATGATGAAATA
>PNEQ01002559.1:0-24681 GCA_003012365.1 Medauroidea extradentata
AATTTAACACAATAGTAAAGATAAAGTGCGCTAGTAATAATAATATATCACAAAAGTGAAGATAAGTGCACTTACAGTAATAATATAACCCAATAGTGATGATAAAGTGCACTAACAGTAATAATATAACCCAATATTGTAGATAAAGTGCACTAACAATAATAATATAACCCAATAGTGATGATAAAGTGCACTAACATTAAATCCTTCAGCGAGGTTGCTAGTAAGGTTTCTCATGTAACATCATTGTTTGCGCGTATCTAAGCAATTAACTTAGCTGGAAATACGACTTTTTCGAGCTTAAAAGAGAACAGATATCAAAAATATGTTTGGCAGTTTTATATAAAATGTTTTTGCAGTAATAGTGGATTTTTTCAAAACAAAATATAATACAGTTTCGACTGAAAAGACAGTGAATTAGAATTTCATTAATTACGTAATTAGCTAAAGACCGAAGTTTTTATGGCCTTGAAAAAAATTATTCAACATGGAGAAGCCGATTTTAAACATAACTGCTAGACAGTTTTTTCATATCTAAGGTAAAGGAGGAAAGTACATATTGGAATCTGTACTTCAGTCCTTAGGCTTTCGGCACTTCCACCTTGGAAATATGCAAACTTCTACAGTTGTTACAATACAAGTCTGGTAACTTCAGTATACATTCGACTGTTTTATAAAAAAAAAGGTTTAGAAGTGCTACCATGGATGTCTGGGAAACTATTATGCCATGCCTACTTTCTTAGCGCTTCTGTAAGCACGTGTGGCAAATTTACAAACTATTTTTAGAGTGAGTTCTTGCAGTTCTCTGGCTTCGTGCTGGAGATACCCTGGCTTCTCACACGAATACACTCTCCTGGCACCAGAGACTTACAGTCTGCACCTAGTCTTGGCTGGGTAGTCTCTTGATAAACACTGTCAATGTAGAGGCACGATTATTTCCCGTGTCCATCTGGTAGCAGCCTAGAGACTTCTTAGTACTATACCCGCTCTGGCCGAAGGCAATATCAAGGGCCACTGGCATAATTTCCGGGCCCCTGTGCAAGTAAGTCTTTAGGGCCCCATACCATCATAAATCACAAAAAAAAAATTTTCAACGAAAACTGAATACAACATTTGTTTTGTAGCAGAATAACACAGAAAGCAGCAAAATTTGACGGAGACAAATTATATGTGGGGAAAATTTATTTTTCTATAAGTTTTATTTCATTATTTTTCAGTTCTCTGCCCCGGGCCCGGACCCCTCACGCGCTCGGGCCCCTAGGCATTTGCCCCCCCCCCCCTTACCCCCGCCTCCTGCGAATATCCATTGGTTCTAACAGTACATGCGGGTAGCATGAGTTATCCCCATGAATTATTTCGTTACATGTTACTGGCTTTCAGTCGTAAACGATGTGTCAAAACAGCTGTCGTGTAGAACCGCCGTACGGTAACTTTATACTAGCTGGAAGCCCTAATCCTAGCTTGGATCTGTTTTCACACCAACTATGTATCCTCCCGCCAAACGTTAACAATAACATTGCTAGGTTGACGGCTGCACTGCAAGCCGACGTACATTGTTCATCCGCTGCCACTAACTACGTTACCTCTAAAATATTGTCATATATGCCACATGTAAATATATATTTCATTTCATTTCCTGAGAATGAACACGTTATATACATATTCCTTTAAACGATTTTCAATACTTTAGCCTCTGTTCATAATATACAGAAGAACTATTTCTACGTTACAATGCCAACCCAACCATCCTCCAACTGTCATTCACAGACTCACTTTAAATTAATTATTACGAACAACTTTCAAAATAGCGGAAGCGTAACAATAACAAATAAATTGATTTATTTACCTCACCATATTGCTTTTTAATTTGCTTACATAGTTGTATGATAATAACATGAGAATTCCGTGTAATTTTTTTTCAACAGTTCTTTTCTAAAAGTATCAACTAAGCTTACTGTGGGTATATTCCTAGACGTGACAGTCAAGTATACATCCTTGGCGCTGACCTAGAATCAATATGCGAAATACTCGTGCCTGTAACTGTCAACAAGTTTCATTACGTCATATATGATAAAACTTTCATTGAGGATGTTGATCTTACGGTAAACGAATTTTCTTTACAAGTAGAAGTGACCAGTACTATTTTGTGGAGAAATTAGCTACAACTTTTTCATACTGGGTTGTCTTATTAATAAATTTCATTATTTATTAAACTTGCGTGTACTCAGTAATAAATTGCCACTAGTAGGAATATTGATAAACTAAAAATGTGACTAATTCATTTAAAATAGAATGAGTAAAGAAATATACGGACTCATAATCGCATATCACACCAACAGATTATCGAACATCAGAGAAAACGCTAAAGGCCATTTCACACAATCAAATTTTGCTTCAATTTTTTTCTAATTTATCGAGTTGAATTATTTGAATGCCATGTGACGCCATGTTGACGTCACACCCGCGGACATTTTGTCCTCAAATTTATTGAAAGTCTTGAATTTCGTCAAAGAACTTTGTTTCGGATACGTTAGAAATTTTTTTGAATTAAAATACTTTAAGAATGGTGAAAGAGGTTTTCTGATAGCTTTAATTCAAATAACATATTAATTGAGTTCTGTATGCGAATTAAACCATATTAAAATAAATGCGAGCATTATTTAATTTAAATAGTATACACAAAAATAATAATACATTTTGTACTGGCTGAACCAAATGTTTTTTTTTTTTTTTTTTTTTTTTTTTTTTGCTGTGCAAGAATAGCAGGTAATTGTACAATAGGTAGGCCTACATTATTTATTTTGTGTATCGTTTGTTTACAAATCGTGTGATAACTTTTCAAGTGGTCTCTTCAATGTTTATTGATTCGAATTTTATGAATCGTCATGCAAATCAATATATATTTGTAGGTACATGTGAAAGGGCCTTAATAATGTTTATTTCAAATCAGGAAAAATAATATATGCTCTCTCCCCATAGCTAAATTGGTAATTTTTTGTTATTCCACATTTTCATAACTTAACTCAGTTACATTGCGTTACCTGTCCTTCTTGCAAATGGTACCAGTCACAAACACAAGAAATCTGTACCAACGGGAGAAATAACCTGAACAGCTAAATTAGTTTCAGTTATAATTTTGTGTTTAATTAGTTTGTAATAAACACCACCTATCAGAAAACAAACACACTACAGCGTCATATATGCAAAGAAACATATAACCTAACAAATTAATGTAAACACCTGTAAATGTGGGGTAATTGGCTTGGATTGCAAAACATACAGCGCAGAGGCTAGGAAGTCGGCACTGTCACGGAGAATCATTTAAGTTGTTTGTGTAGTTAACAGGTAAACAATACATAACTACAGACTCGGAAAGTAATACACACTAAATTAAACATGACACTATCTAACGTTTCAAGTACCACAATTCACTGCTATTCCCGAGTAACTGACTCGCAAAACGTAGTGTATGTTTTTATGGTGTTAATATAAAAATTGTATGGGAAACTTACTTTCATAAACAAGTTGTTTTCGTGCAAGTTTATTTTATACGATAATAAATAATAAAATATAACTAAGCCATAACTATGTTGTATTTTGAACTCGTTAGTTATATGAAAAAACAAAGAGGCTTATGTCCGAAGCTACTCGAATGTCGTATCCGGGTTTCCTCGACCTTGTCGAGAACTTCGTGTGAGAAGATACATACTCCGCTGCAGCTCCCCCGAGTCCTTCCTCATTTCCTCTTCTCCTGTGACAGTTTGGCTTGCGTTGATTTTGGTCACTTTATTTCAGTTATAAATAATGTGTGGCGAATTAAAAATCAATTTTTGGTAAGGAGCCTCACTTTAATAAATGAGTACCATATCAAGATGCTTCATTTGTTATAATTTCTCAAAGAATGAAATAACTTCGACAATGATTTTTTAAGCAAATGTAGTATCGATGCTATGATACAAGACTTTCAATACCATCATAAAAAAATAAGGATTTTGTCGAAATAGTATAGTAAAACACCACCTGTTTATTAATCATATTTCTTTGTTAAACAAAAAAGCTATTCATAGTAACCTATTTGCATCCTTTGTGAATAAATTTCTGTATTAAAACCCCTCAGTAATTTATTATTTGAGTAAGAAAATCGACTGAAAGAGAAGATTGCGTTCATATTTTCTGTCTTTGGTTAGTGCTGCCCTCCCTTTTTTCTCTTCTACACTCACAGATACTCCTCTCCGGCCAATGTCTACCTTCGTTTCCACCCTCAGTGTATCGTATAAGACGAGAACACGTCCAGCGGTTACTTAAAGTATTTGTCCATTGGTCGCTTGCTCAGGTCTCATTAGTGTACGCTGTAGATATCGTTGCACTCCGTACAATAATATTCTTTGTATTTTAATACGAGTACAAAGGCTTCCCTTGTAAAATATTTTGCTTCTTAACTTACAAAAGACGTCTTTGTAATGTAGCTGTAGAATCATTTCTTTCTTCAGATTTTTAATGGCAAATAAGTGTTACAAACCTTCGTGCATATATGCTAGTTTACTATAGAAGAGATTATTGTTTTCTCTGCTTTGTTCATTAATTGAAAACATTTAACAGCTTAGGTACACTCTAAAAATTTTTGTAAAATTTACAGCATTTAAGATGATAAAATATATATACTTGAAAATGGTATTGTATTTCTATTGGGCCATTACCAACTTAAAAAGGAATAAAACCATATTTGAAAAATCGATAAAATTTAAAAATATAAAACAATTATAATTACTTACGAAATTTCTTCATTGATTCTCTCACTTCTAACTTCATGTATAAATTTTCTTTGGCTAGTTAACACATTACATATTGTTGCAGCAACTATCGGTTTTGTAAAATCTACGGTAAGTCTAATATTAGTTCTGTCCTTAACAATAGAAGTTTCTCGATGCGAGCAATCAATAACATATATTGCTCTTTCAGAGACAAGTTTATTTGGGTTAAAGTACATTTCATTATTACGATAAAAAGTATGAAATTTAGTTTTGGAACTTCTAAAATCTTTGTTAGCAATGTACGTTTTATCAGATACATTATTTTCTACGTCTAGATTCCAATTCTCTTTTAAAAAGACTTCATTTCTCCCATTTCTAATCGAAATATTGCTAACATTGCAGTGACCAAATAATGAGCGAGGTTTATCTTATTCAGGATCTGCTTTCCTATTAATTAGAAAACCAACAATTACATAATCAGGCAAATCAAACTGTAAAGAGTTAAATTTATCTTTTATATCAAAATGTATTCAATGTATTCGAGTCTGTGGGAACGACTTTTTCAAGACGCTGCCAATAATTAAAAGAAATTGGAATTTTCGGATTTTTTTATTGTTAACTTTAATTCCATCTCCATAATTTGCTTCGTATTCAACGGTTGGCCACAACATTTCCATTTTCTCAATAATATTTTTACCAGCATCAGGAACATTGTTAGGGTTTTCAGCGGATATGAAACTTCATTATGTTTATCAATTCTAAAAGAAAATAATTTATCAACTCCATAACCTTTTCCCATCACAGATAACTGTACATATGCTGATTCTTAAATTGAGTTTGACAATGTATGTACCATAGCGGACGTTATTGCAGGATTGTCAATACTCTCAATAATATTTCCATGTTTAGAAATTTATATTTATAAAAGTAAGAATATAAATGATTTCTCACGCAGATCAATAGTTCAATCTTTAGCATAATCCTCATTTTCATCTCTATTAGATATCTTGAATACAAAATATACATCAGTTTCATTCGGATGTGAAAATGAATCACCAATTTGTATGTCAAAATCTATTCTCTTACTGTACTCATTTAAATTATTTTTAGTTTGATCAGTTGGCGGAAATGTTTGACGTTCGTAGCTATCAATTATTTATTCACTCATTTATAAAGAAATAATTTTTATATAATAATTTTTTTTTATTTATCCATGAGTTATGACTGCTATCAAAACCTGACCATTTAACTAAAACTTTATCTCTCTTTTTTTCGCAAAACTTTTTCACTCAGTAATATGTATCATATTTAGTTTTCAGAAGATTTTGTTCATAAACCATGCCATTAATTGGTTTATTTTGCAAACCTTTAACTATACATGTTATTGGATGTGTGTACAATCCTTCTGATATATCAAATAGTTAAGTCAATCAATTTGGTGTATATTCTTTTTCAAACAGTATTTTAGCTTTACTTATTCGAACTTTATCGCCTATAGCAAATTTTGGTATAGAAATTTGTTAATTACTATGTACATTAGCCATAATAGAGGCTTCAATCTTTTTATTTACATCAACAGGGTTCTTTTTAATTGTTCCATTAAGTGTGTTATTGTAATCACTTATTAATTTGGTATTATATATTTATCAATTTATAGCTTCCTTGCATAGTGAAAATTTTCCACATTTTCTCCGTCAAAGTTCTATTGAATCATTCAACAACACTAGCTTTCGTACCACAAAACGTTGAATAATGAATTTCATTGTAATCACTCATTAATTTTTTAAATATTTTGTTATAAAATTCTTTTCCATTATCTGTTTGAAGATGCTTGTATGTCAACAATTTAACATACTTTTAAATGCTAACGAACATATTCACCAGATTTATCCCATGCAAATTTGAAAAAAAAAATCAATCACAGTTAGCATATATTTAAATCCTTTGTTAATTTTTTAAATACCTTTGAGTGAACCTGAATCCCTCTTTACTAAATCTGCGTGCCAGAGATCATCTATTCCTAAAGATAGGACAGCCCTTGTAGACTAATTTTTTGAGCTGGTTTATTAATTTAATATACAATTCGTTGTTCTATGTTCCCACATATGAACATTGATTTTTCAATACCACAACATTTATTAATATATTTTAATAAATTTTCTCCATTTTTTGTTTGCTTGTGCGAAATATTATCACTTGGAGTATGTTTCTTACATTTGAGACAGTACACATTTAAATTATTTAAAACACATTTTTACATACAATAAATGAAAGTATTTTATTAAAAATATATATACTATGTAAATAAAAACAAAAAAATGGAAAATTTCTTAGATGTAAAAAACAACAGACTTTTTCATAGTAATAAAGAAATTATTGTTATTATGGATCAGAACAATGAGCCGAGGTTCAAAGCCAAATATAAAACTGAAATTTTAGAATATGAAAGTCCTCGAAGAGCGGTTATAAATTATATTAAAGAAAAACTTTGAATAAATTATACCAGAAAGCCATCTTGTTTTTTTGTACATGACACCTTATTCGAGAAAGGAAAATTAATGTGTTTACTTGTACTGTAAAATTCATGTGGAATAAAACGGAACATTTGGATATTTGCGTTTTAAAGGTTTCAGTGAAGTTTCCACCTATCCCTTTTCGTGTGATGGGTTTCCATCCAAACCCACTTTTTTTTTGCATATCGTCATTTAAGAATGCTCCTAAGTCCTGTGTTTTGCACCTAAGATACACAGCATACATCATAGGCAATAGCGCGTTCATGTGTTTATTTTGTTGTGTTCCTTGGATTGTTGATGGTGCACATTCAACGTTACCTACATGTTTCTAACTCACGATACCATTGTTTCGGGAACTTTATCGCTGTAGCTTCATTTGCGATTTGGAAGAAAACTATGAGTCCTATACTATTGCAACAAGAGGACCTTTTTTGTTAGACAGGTAACATTACTCAATAAACCATCTTCAGATGTTCGAAAATCCGGACGGTAAAAAAGTTATATGCAATTAAAGGGTAGCCACCGCTGCTATTTTCATAAGGGCGGAAGGTATCAACCAACATTCGCTGTTGGTTTGCAGATCCCAATAGCATTAAGCAATGCTGAAAATATTGTAGTTTTTTATGAGGAACACGCAAGCGGAGTTCGTCCCCCTATTTAAGAAGCGTCCTGTATAGGTGAATGTTAAAAATATTGTGTTTCAACTTTCTAACGATGTACTAAGGAGTTTCAATATAGATTTTTTTTTAAATAAAAGAACAACTTGATCGTAAAAATAAGAAGCTTAAAGATGGTAAAGGAATGTCTCTTACTATTTCTACACATCTAAAAGAATATCGAAAGGAATAAAATCTGGATCCATAAAGATGGATTTTTAAAATTCATTATTCCTGCATTAAGCGCTTTAGGATAATTAGTTGGTGATGTATCAAAAGCTGTTTCAGATTCAAATAATACTAAAAATAAAGAGCAAGAATTAGAAAAACCACGCAGACATAATTTGGAAACGGAAAAACTAGCAAAACTAGGAAAAGGTGTAAAAAAAAGTATTATATTCGTTGTGATAGGTGTTTGTATTATTTTCAACACTACTTCGTGTACAATTTACCAGATAAAATGTTTTGTGGTTAGTGCTAATATATGACTGTAGGTTCCATTAAATAAGGAGTGACTGTCTGTGACACATAACTTATGTTTCTTGTCCACTTGTACTCCGATACTAGGAGACTGATCCAGAATATTCTCATTTGCACAGACTCCCCTTCCTTGCTAAGCGGAAACAAACACCCCAACCATCTTTTTAACCATTAAAAAAATTACTCATATTTCTCCAGATAGTAAAATGTTAGTCTTTCGTATTGAGAGATTAATTGCAGCAATGCATACTCCTTTGTTGACGCCAGAATACTTCCCTTTAAACTATCCGAGTAGGAAAAGCGTCGTGACTTTTCGTATCTGGCGGTGATGTTCAGAAGACACTTCATTACTGGGACACGATGACATGATGCCCTGCACCTTGGCTCTTACAATCCACAGAACAATTCTCACTCAATTGTAAGTTGTTATTTTACTACTTTGAAATATAAGTGATTCGTAAACAGACTTAAGGTTAGTTCACAATTTAAAAACATAAGCAGAGAACATATAGCATAACAGTAGAAATTGTGCACGACCAGACACCTTGTGCAAAATTAATTCACAATTGAATTGTTATTGTTATGTTTAGCCAATGACATATTTTTGAGTAATCAACCAAGTTCTAGTCAACCGAAGTTCGTTAAACAAATTTGAAGTGTAATCGTATTTGGAGATAATAGGAAATATAGAAACAAAATTCCTGTAAACTGTCAACTGTAAACATTATTTACAATATAGAAACATACTTTTTAACAATACCATTTCTTATTCTAGCTTTGTTTATTTTCTTGTGTACTTTTGGAGGTTAAACCAGCATGGCGGACACTCACAAAATCCTTTGCTGTCCTATGCGTGCACACACGAATTGAAATATTTCCATTATTTATGTCAGCATCTCTCCTTGTGCGAATGACCTATGCGCAATGCTTACTGTCGTGTTATCAATTGTGAACTCGCCTTTACGCCTCAGATAGAGGCTGTGTATGTTCATTTATGATAGTTCACCGTTGCACCCATGCCTATGTAGCTTCGTACATAACATAAATATTTCATTCAGCATAAATGTACAGTAGGGAGATTTTTATCTGGAGTGTTTGCATCTTAGGTAAATATACACAACATGTTCTCGTCAAATAATTTTTATTTCGTAGAAAAATATTTCTCATTACAGTGACTTTGTGATACTAAGATACATCGTAATTGTACACATGTGTCTATTGTTCAGTTAAGGAGAATGCTTACAAAACTGATTTTCTACAACGGGTACAGCAAATTAACCGTATTTGTTAAATGGCCCTAAAATACAATTTAACGTTACAAAATAAACTCAAATAAAAGACAAAGGCCTTCTATTTTGAATTCTAAATAATCGAAATCGTTACGTTTGTAGATAACCAGTTTAATGTACACCCGCCTTAGTTTGGCATGTGTCTGTGCTATGTACAAGTGAACAGTCTGTTTACAGGATAGTCTTGCTATACTTGTACAATGAAGGTGCGTATCTGCATGGGACTGAGCGATACAATGAAGCCTGTGATGTAAGGCTGAGGACTGGCTGTGTTGCTGCCGTCTGTTGTGGTCCAGGACAGCTTGTTGATGTCTGCCAGCCACTGATTGCCGTCCAGTGTCGTCTCTAGTACTGAACGTATCGTGAACGACACCAGAACATCCTAGCAACAACAACATACCAAACATTCTAAAATACTTTATTTGCCACATTATAAATTTTGTTTGAATGTTACAGGTACGGGCTACCGCAATTTTCATAACAACTTTTTTATTTTTTATTTGTACCAGATATTTTTTTTTCTTATTTTAAACACGAAATGTGACTAAATTTAGCTCAAATGAATTTTTTTTATCTCTCATAGTTTTCGCGTAATGGCTTGATAAAGTCATATTTTGCATGTTTCCGTTTTAACGACTATACTAAAACCAACAGATATACCAAACTAAAAAAAAATCACAGTGGATAAAGACATTGCAGGCTACAATGACATGCTCATAAAAATAAAGAATAAAAATTAATTGTATTTTTAAAAAATGCTGAAACTAAAAATAAAAATTTTAAAAATTCTAGATTTTTTAATACGAATAATTTTTAATTTTTTATTTTATGAGCATGGCATTGCAGCCTGCAATGTCTTTATCCACTGTGATTTTTTTGAGTTTGGTATATCAGTTGGTTTTAGTGTAGTCCTTAAAACGGAAACACACAAAATATGATTTTAACAAGCCATTACGCGAAAACTATGAGAGATAAAAAAATTTCATAAGAGCCACATTTAGTCACATTTTGTGTCTTAAAATAAGAAAAAAATATCTGGTACAAATAAAAAATTTAAAAATGGCAGTTAAATTTCCGGTTAGTAGCTCTTCCGCAAAAGGGTAAAGTAATGTTAACAAAACTATTACTATTAAATAAAATTCAATATAAATTTTTGTATGTAAATTATAGTTTTTTAAAGATAAGGTTTGCGTTGAAAATAATTTTACGAAAATTTAATTTATAATTTATTACATTTATTTATTTTTCCCTTTAAACAAAATATTTCTTTGCTGCAAACCTACTTTGCAGACGCTCATAATCAAACAAAATGTGTGTTTTGTTGTGTCAGAAAGTATTTTTAGCGGGTAGTTAATACCTTATACCTATTTAAGGTTTGAATTACCCTGATTCCCTCAAATCCGTATTATGTAGAGTATAACCTAAAATATACATTAAACACGCAATACAGTTAACAAGCCTTAATCCGTCATAGATATGTCATAATGCGGCTATTATCTTAGCGTTCAAAATAAATAAATTGTGTGTATAAATCTGGTTTGTAAAACGGCAAGGTTAATGTTTATACAAAGAAACAGTGAAAATATAGAAATTAATTGAATTGTATGTTTTCGTGGGCATTGCAAATGCCCACTGTACAATTAACAAACAGCTTTTACAAAATAATTTGTGATGGAACTAAGATTTGGTTACTCTTTTTTTTTCCTTGCTACTGGTATTTCAATTTATTGCTGGAAATATAAGAGCATAGGAAGTGTAATTTAAGGACGTGTAAATTTATTTCAGTAACACGGTAATAGGTATGGTAGTCTCGCACAGCTGCTTCCATTCACTGTTTCCTTAGTGTTCCTAGTTTTGAGACGCATTCCCCCAAATTTTGGGGGATTTTTTTAGTCTTGGTGGAAGTTTTAGAGCGAATCCTTTGGAGCCGAATTTTGAGCGACATTAAAAAAATATTTTGTGCATATCATTTCCGAACTGTGAAATATTACAGTGTTTTCCTATAAATCATAATTATTGCTAAATATACGGCACACTATAATGTGGTTTCAAAAAGTTAAATACCTCATAGGTTCCTCTTAACTATAAAGGAAAATTTTATATGGAAATACCAAAAATATTAAGTTGTTGAGTTGCTGTGAACTTAAATATGACTATTAAATTGTTTTAAATTTGGTTTGCTCAAACTTGAGAATAACGTATTCGTAGAAGTGTTAAAAAATCAGACAAAATTACTTCGTGGTACACTTCATAGTTTTATTACATCTTGAAGTAGAGTCACAAAACAGTAAAACCAACAAAATGCGGGACGAAAAAACTGGCTCTTGAAGAACCCTGAAGCGTCACAAGCTACTCATTCCACAAGTAATAAATATTTAGCAAGCGGTTCGGAGCCCAGTACAAGTTTTGTCGTCCTGTCATCCTTGTACTTTCTGCTATAGAGGCGACTCACTGTATATTTTAAATTGTTTTAAAATTTTTTGTTAATTCAATATACGGTTTGTTTTGTTCGCATATAATGTGACTATTTGTCACTGTAACAAAATGATTTCAGCTTTCATAGTTTTTGTATTATAGCATATTAAATAAAGTCAAAATTAGCATAAAACGGTTTTATGCAGTAAAGGAAACCCAACATACGTACCAAAGTGAAAAAAAAAATTCACACTGAATAACAGGGCCACGACATGTATAAAACCATATTTCCTAGATTATTATATTTTTTAAATAAACAAAAGTCCATGTGGTTTGTAAATATGTCATAGTTCTTCAGTGTGAATATTACATTTTGGTAAGTACGTTGGTTTTCCTTTACTGCATAAAACCGTTTTATGCTAATTTTGACTTTAATGTGCTGTTTATAAAACTATGAAACATAACAAATATCCGTTGCAGCAAAAAATAGTTACAGTACATTTCTACAAAACAAACTATATCTCATGTAGACAAAAAAAAATTTTAAATAATTAAAATGTTTAGTGAACCGCCCCCTTATGACGTTACGTTAACGCTGCACTTGTAGAATGTGTCAAGTGTTGAATAGGAGCAATACAACATTGCGCAACCATTCAGACAGCAACGTATCGCTGGTTGCCTAGTGCCGCAACTATAGGAGCTATGTGTCTGTTTTAGTCAGTTACAACCGAACAGTATGTATTTCCTGAAGGTTTAATTCGCAGTTTAAATGATAATTTGTTTATTAATACCAATATATTTCATTATTTGCTGTGTCAAATGAATTTGTCTTACCATTACTCTTGAAATTCTGTAATACACAAAAGAAAAAAAATAACTGAGGCGTTTTTTTGTGAAGATAATTTTAGGAGCGATATCATAATTTTATATTGATGTATATAATCTTCGTAATTAGCTTAATGTACACGAAATTACAAGTAAACAATTCTTTATTTAATATACTGTATTATATTTATGCTACGTAAGAAATATTACATACATCACGCTATTTTTAATGATTTCTTACGGCTCTATATATGCTATATGTGCAGTTATATTTATATATGTATATATAGTTTTATAGTGGAATTAAGAAATAACGAAAATGGGACGAACAATATATATCACACCAAATATCGAAGCTACGTCTATTAGTGATCTTTGAAAGAACTGTGCAATGGGAGTGCATGACTGGATTCTGTTTCTTGGACGTACTCCATTGCAAATTGAATGGCTGTCGGAGAAAACTAAACAAATAAAAAGAAAAACCATAAAATAAGCAGAGTATGCTTTAGTCAGCAAGATACATACACAACATGAAATTCCAAAATGTAATCGGGTCAAATAAGTCGTACTCGTGTTCCTGAACCCTGTGTGTCTGCCTGATGACGGGAACAGATTCCAGTTCCCGAAACGTAACACTGTCTGTCTGGAAAACTACTCTGTTTTGTTTCGTCTCTTCATTGTGTCGTTTGTCTTGTCTGTATATGTCTGTTATCTGTTGCGTTTTGTCTCGTCTATTTGTTGTGTCTTTTTGTTATTTTTCTGTTCGTGTCTGATATCTACTGTGTTTGTTGTTTCGTCTCATCGCTGTGCCGCATGTTACTTGGTTTTTTATTTTATATTATTTTCATTTATTATCTGTTTGTTCCTTGTTTTATTTGACCCTATTACATTTTGGAATTTCATGTTGTGTATGTATCTTGCTGACTAAAGCATACTCTGCTTATTTCATGGTTTTCTTTTATTTGTTTAGTTTTCTTTGACAGTCATTCAATTTGCAATGGAGTACGTCCAAGAAACTGAATCCAGTTACGTCTATTAGTATCCATACACCGTGATAATAATGAGTAGAAATTAAAAATAGTTAAAACTTTGTTGTTGTCATAAGAGCCAGTGTCTGACCAGGTTGAAGTACAGTGCTTACCTTAATGTTGACAGTGACGTTCTTAGACAGATGAGCATCGTCGTTCTTCTCCAGGATGTGCTCCAGCCTCAGTAGCACCTGGTCATCTCCCCACGGCTCCAAGGTCAGCAGGTGTACGTTGTCTGGCAGCGGGTTGCGCAGCGCCGAGTACTGCCAACCACGCAAACTAACATTACCACAGCTGCGAATATAACTGTAACACTGATCATCCTGCTTGTGTAGCAATGTTGGAATATAAGTCACGTTCCCTCTTTAACAGAAAAGATGCAACGAGATTTTTAAACGAGAAATAGAAACTGTATTAAGCTGGATGATATTTTTTAGTAAATTCTATTTAAGTTAATCTTTGTATAGTTGGTACAGCTTATAGTTTAGTCAGTTTTCTACAACTTTATGTGTTTGGCTACTGTCATAGTTAACGTGTCTGCAGACTTACTTGAAAAAGAAAAACATTTTATCTTTATTACCCAGAAGTGTAATCCAGTTCAAAGCAATCTTCTTCAGACAATTTACTCTATGATAGCTCAACTTTAATGAATATTTACGTTTGCAGCTCAAATCTAACGGTACTAAATTATTTCAATGCCATCCTGTTACAAGTATGCAAGTAGTATGTTTATTCACGTTACTTCATATTTTCTTCCGAAAACCTTTTCATTTATTCGACATATTATTTACTTCTCCCGCCATGCTGTTTCAGTTCTAACGCATTAGAAAAAATGTCCCTAATGATTATCGAACCTAGTTTAATTACAGTTTTTGAAGATTTAAACAAGTGGCCTGTAAGTACGATTCTTTTTTCACATGTCCCTTCGAAATTCCGTATGACTTTGCAGTCGTTTTTTTTCTTTCATGTACATATGGTTATATTATGATTGGAACTTTACTTACTGTATGTATTGATAATAGTTAACAAGTTAACTAAACACAGAAATAGAAAACTAACCAATATCAAAACATCGCACGGAAAATAGCTACTTCTAGAAGCGATGTTGGCAAGGTGAACAGACCTTAGAATAACCACGAGGTCAATTTATTTTCGTTTTCTTCACATGTTTTCATTTCTATTTCACATGAGGTCTGTCGAAATAATTCTCCTGACGATATCTGCTAACATTAAGTTTTCAACAGAATTTTTTTCCTAGAGAAAAAAATTATTTGCAGTAACTTGTACACCCAACGATATTATTTAGTTTGAGGAAATTTCAGTAAAATATCAAAGTGCATTTATTTATATGTTTAGCGGACTAAAATTTCCTTAAGGGCGCGGTATACCACAGTTTTCATCACAATGTCTTTATTTTTATATTTGTACTGTTTCTTTTTTGTTTTAGACACAAAATATGATGAAATTTTCCTCTTATAATTTTTTTTTATTTCGCATAGTTTTTGAGTAATGGTTCGTTAAAGCCAAAATTTGCACGTTTCCGTTTTAGGACGACACTAAAACCAACTCACTTACCAAACTGAAAAAAAATTCACAGTGAATAGCGATGTTATAGGCTACAAATTCAGCTATGTTAAACCACAAAATAAAAAAATGTTTGTATTTTTTTAAATATTTTTTTTTAATTTTTATTTTAAGTTTCAGCATTTTTATTTAAATGCAAAATATTTTTATTCTTTGTTTTCATGGACGTGACATTGTAGCCTGCGACGTTTTTATCCATTGTGAATTTTTTCAGTTTGTTATGTCAGTTGCTTTCAGTGAAACGAAAACATGCGAATTTTGACTTTAATAAGCTATTACGAGAAAACTATGTCAGATAAAAACATTTCATACGAGCCAAATTTAGTCACATTTTGTGTCTAAAATAAGAAAAAAAATATCTGGTACAAATAAAAAATAAAAACATGGTGATGAAAATTTCGGTAGACCGCGCCCTTAAGGGCGCCGCCTACCCGCGCGTGAGAGGCTCGAAAGCGACGGAGCAGTTAGGTCGACCTTGAAGCGCGCATCAAATGCCGCGTCGCCTCAACGAGCCAAGCGCTGAACTAGCGTCAAGGTTCCCGCCGAACGGTTTTTACTACGGGACATTAAGCGGTGACCATATAATTTTATTGGTGGAAAGTCTGCAACTAAGTTCAGTGCAGGTCACAATCTGATGTTTGACATACATCCGTTTAGAACATTTTGAATTACGGAAGTCTGAAAAGGCCGTTTTTAGCCATGTTGGAGGGCTTAGAAACAGTGTTTTTAATGAGCGTGGCGTCTTAACAATGAGGTTCCGACCTTGCCTGAAGTTTGTTTTCTTTTCGTACGTTGGCACAATGGACGCACGTGGAATATTTTCGTAGAAAAAACCTGTTTACGAACACGCTGCAACGTATTTGAAGCATGAGGCCGCCTTAAGTCAAATGTTTCGATAGCTCTGTAGCTGAAAGCAGGTCACTATTGGGACTGGGAAGCTGATATTTGCGCCTGTGCACTTTACTCTGTGCAATCTATGCCCTTTATTGTCTGTCATGCAGACTGGGGTCATCGTTACGATTACCAACTGCACCCACTGCCACACAAAGTCGCCACTCAAGAGAAACTAATTTTTAATGACCACGTATCCATGAGATAATAACTGAGGTACGTCCAAGCTACACAGCGGCCTTCAGCTAGCGTGCCAGTTGACCAGACGACAAAGCCCAAGTCTAGTGCAGCTGTGAGCCTTTGACAACCTTCCACATCAAACTAAGACTTTCAACCTCTCACGAAGCACTGTTTCAGTCCAGGTTTAATTCTCACATCTATAGCCTGTGCAGGAGCTGTGTGGCCATTCACTGGAGATGTGACATAAACATTTTCCCATGATACTAGATGTACGCCTCCCTATATTTCCATGTAGGCCTATACAAATCCCTTCAGGTCTAAATCGCAGTCTTCAACTCCAAATGGTATGACTGTCAAAGAGTCGATTAATCTGCCATTATCACCTCCACAAAGCTTGCACAGGCTCAAGTTTAACCTGGAAAACAGATGATCATTAATGTGAATCAGGTAGGCCACCCACCTTAATGTCACAGTTTTGTTCTCACCGGCTGCAACTAGAGTTCTGTTGCGGTGCCAAGACAAGTCAGTGAATTAGGAGAGGCTGTTTGAGACACATCACTAATGCTTCTTATCCAAACATACCTCTATACTCTCCGATAGTAGGACCAGCAATGATCTCTAATATTTTCATGTCCATAGGTTTCCTTTTTCCTTCCAGGCGAAATTCATCTCTTTCCACATTATATATATATGTATGTGTGTATATGTGTGTATGTGAACTCATAAAGGGAAGTATGCCTTCTGTGCTCAACGTGACTTCTAACAGGACATGGCAGAATACTAAGAGCCACTTTGACCAAGATGGTGAGCCAGGGAGGACCTAGGGAGGCAGGAGAGGGGCAGGCTGCCCCGGGCGCTGGGTTAGAATGGTATCTGATGGTGCCATATAATGTTATAAATACGGTATTTGTAATTAGAATACACACTTAAAACACTGCTAATGGTAGCTAGCAAGTACAGGTTTTATGTATGTCTACTAAAATTTTGTACTGTTATTTACCCAGGCGCAAAACAACGTATGTAAGATACGTTTATTACTGTTGGGTTGATTTGACTGATGGAAAAAGGGGGAGGGAAAAGAGAGGGGGAAGAAAATCACAATTCTTGCCCCGGGCGAAGGAAAGCCTAGATTCATCCGTGATGGTGAGACAGATGTTGGTGAGCAGAGGTTGGTGGTATAGCTCACCTGGTGCAGAATGGCGATGTGTTAATGCACACACTGACTGGTGATGGAAGGCAAGGCTCAGGACGTGCTAGTGAGATGACTAAGTGACAGGACTCACCTGGTGTGGGAAGCTGTCGAGCCAGTCGTTGGCCGGGGAGAGGAACAGCCATGGCTGCAGCAGCTTCTTGAGAGCCAGGAACCTCTGTCTGGCGGCAAGAGAGACGTCGTCATGCCCCGAGCTGCTCCCTACTACGACGTAGTGCTTGCCTCGGGCCGGCTGGTCGTCGTTGAGGCTCTCGTCCACGCCCAGGCCGTCGTCCGAGTTTAGTCGTCGATGTAGCTATACTCAGACACATCACATTGTTGATTTGAGAATCCTTAACACTAACCCACTGTCTAAATAACACTACTTCAAACTGTAAAACTTGCATTACATATTTTGTCACGCTAATACTTGTATAAATACAAATTATAGGTTGTTCGTTCTTTGGAAATTTTCAGAAAGCTAGCCTAATGTGTTATTTCGCTCGTACTTTATCACAGTCTTATATGCGAAAATGTAACGTTACTATGAGCCTTTTAAGTGTCAGTCTTATGTCTAATAAATGAATGCCAAACAATTCCTGTAGGCTTGTCCATGTTATGACAGATGAAACCCAATTTTAGATCCTTTTTTTTTTTAGTAATAGCCACGACTTGTCAGGATTATTCATGTATCTGTAGAAATTAATTAGCGGATAAGATAGAAAAATTTAAGGGTTCTGTTTACATCTTGCTGTTGCCAGTAGTTTTTTTTTTTTTTTTTTTTTTTTTTTTTTTTTTTTTTTTTTTTTTTTTTTTTTTTTTTTTTTTTTTTTTTTTTTTTTTTTTTTTTTTTTTTTTTTTTTTTTTTTTTTTTTTCGTGGGTGAAGATGGTCGTTCACACAGAGCTGGGTTGGGGTGGACATGTTGAAAGAGGGAGGTATCGAGCGTCTGCCGTGGCCATCTCACTCTCCAGACTTAACACTAATTTACCATGTCTCGAATGAATTGTCATCGACCATCTCATTAAGCCCATGACACGCAGATTTTGCCGTACATACTAAAATCCATTAATTATTTTGACTAATGATTTTTCTGACCCACTGGAAAGTGTTCTGGTACTAACAGTAGTTGTAGAGCTTACACCCGATGCACACTATCCTTAATTTTCTACTCAATTACTTACTTATTTCTGCTCATAAACATAGATAGTTATTTTATACCAGAATTGAATAGCGAAACTTATGTTTTGCGAACATACTGTCACTGTTTACTAACAACTTTCGGTGCATAAAGAAGAAAAATATATTTGTGATGTTGGTTGCTGTAATCCATATCGTATAGCTGTAGAATTCCCAAGAATCACTTCACAAACAAGACACATGTGTGACGCCCAAATAAGTTACACTATTCTGTATTATTTAGGTTTTGATAACTGCAGCAGCCATTGTTTAGCAGGAAACCAGAGTTTCATTTCTATTCAAATCACATTGGCCACCCTGCTTGCGTACTTCGCATGCACCGTTGCTATAAGTGTGCATTGCACATGCGCGTGAACATATACTACGATAAAAAAAAATAGGACGAGCTCTATCTGTGAAATTAAGTACGGAATTCTGTCTGGGAGCAGCGTACTTGCGGTACGCACTGTGGCAGTACTGCTTGTACAGACTTTGGTACGGAATTCTGTACCGAATTATGGATAGTGTGTACCAGGCTTAACACTACTCCAGCGAGTGTTTATACTATGAGAATAGTTCGGCATCAAGGGGCAGGGCATAGTATCTTACCATGAGCTCTATACTGCCGTCGGCGAGACTGGAACCTCCCTGGGAACGGTCTGTGAGAACAGCCAGCTCCAGCCCAGTCTTCTGGTCCTTCACTGAGATCTTGGATGTGATGGGATAGTAATTTGCCGACACCGCCTGTGTGATGTTCACCTTCCACGACTCCCTCTGGTCCCTGCGCCTGCGCAACATCTCTCGACCATTGCTGTCTGTCAGGAACTCTCCCGAGGTCCGCAGCTCAGACTGCCAACGCGAGATCACCTGGACGCCGTTCCCCGACCTGGACAAACACAGCACCTACTTCTGTGATGTCGTACTGAATTACATATAATGTCTTCAGCTTGAAAGATTATCATGCTATAAGGTGGCTGTATGGTTTATGCGTGTGTGTGTGTGTGTGTGCGCGCGCGCGCATGCCCAAGTCTGTGTTCCTTTTCAGAATATGAAATAGGGATCATCATCTACTAGTCACCCAAGAGGATGACCCGATTTAAAACTCTCTGGGTTAATAGAAGGCGCCCGAGCTAAAATAATTCTGTATCGCCTATATGGAATTCTTTTCGTGCAATTCAAGGCATTATATGGGAGAAATTGGTAAGAAATCATCACCAAGATAAAAAAAATGTCATGTCAGACACTCCAAAAAGAAAATATTTGGTCAACTGCAGCACAACATTCATCTGAAACCTTTAATATTACTCAATTCGACATATCCAGTAGTCTACAACATATAACACGTCAAGTTACAAGCAAAAATATAGCCGAGAGACGAATTAAATAATCTCATTCATCGAACATAAATGGGTAGGACGAATTGTAAATGAGCAGATTCTTATAAACCAAATTCAAATTTCGCCACATCCAGTAAACTCGGACAAGAGCGATCTCGATTCTGAATGACTTACTAGCTAAGCCAATCAAGAAGAAAACAAAGCAAAGACCAAACAGTCCCCAATCAATCAGGACGAAAGCATTCGATGGTTGACCGACAGCGCCAGCCAATCGGGAAGCATCTTTGCACAGTTTATTAGATGCAAAAATATTTACAGTCACATTTCACAACTTACCCTGCTGGAATTGATGACGATGCATCATACATCCAGCCAATATTGAAAGGTATGTCTGATCAAGAAGTTTTGGTTAAAAGTCCTGATAAGTTTCGGAATTGTGAACCGTGCTATATGAGTTTTGATCATAATGTAAAAAACTCACGAACTTGCCTATCGCTGCCGGAGGAAAGGTACTCACGTTTGTATTGGTCCCACAAGCCACTCGAACTCCGCATGTTCTTCATCTTTGTAGATCCTTATAACCTGGCTGGTCCAGTCGTTAAACTTCTGATGTATCTCTTGCACCAAGTCCCCTACAAACACCATTCATGAAACTCTACGAGACTATGGTAAACATGAAAATTAAGGTCCTTTTAGTGTGTTGCCTTGTATTTAAATTGAAGCATGGTGTTTTCTGGAGCCGCGGTCGCTTAGATAACTACAAACTGTTACGCACTTAGTTCGAACTTGTGAATATTCAAGTTCGTTCAGCATGTAAGCTATGTTTCGGCTAGCTTATGCACTCTTATCTGTTCCAATGGAGCATAATAAATAAATGCTGTCCGTAACTGAATCAAATTCATTGGTTTCGTGATAAATTAATGATTATTTTTCGTTATAAATTACTCAGATAGCATATTGCTGTATTCAAGGTTACATATATATATATTTTTTTAATAAATACTATATCCTTCAAATTCATCATTATAATGTATTGTCTTGAGAGCACAGTGTAAATGTGCTTCTATTTTGTAAGAACTGAGCAATTTCTGTGTACCATAAAATACTGCGCTCAACAATATTGGACCTAATGTACATAAAATAATCTGAAATAGAAATCTTGGAAAACTTAATACTACGTGGGGTTAAAGTTCTACCTTATGGCTGTTCAAGTGTGAAAATATATTTTTTTGTTCTGAATTTAGACTATTTATGCGATTTTGTGACTTCACAGTGGTGGGAATGTGATAAAACTACGGTATAGACTATAAAATAATTTTCATTCGCATTTTTTAATTATGTGAAATTTTAACAGTAAATATTGTCACGGCTCTCATTTTCTCTCTCTCTATCTCTCTCTCTCTCTCTATATATATATATATATATATATATATATATATATATATATATAAACAAAAAAACGCATACGCATTAAAAGTTTTGTTTTAGCGCTTTAACGTTTCTTTGAGTTTTAGCAAAATATTTGAAACAGTTTATTTAATTTGTAACAGTTTAACAGTTTACTTGATACCTAACAGATTTTATGTCTCACAGTTTTTTTTTTAATTATTATAAAGTTTAAAACAAAACTGTGTGAGAACCACGGAATGTATTGTCACGAAACTTATGTGCAGTGGTGCATTTAATCAACATTTTTGAATTCTTATCAATGCAGTAATATAGCACAATACTAAAAATTGTATGGCAAGCTGTAAATAATGTAATTTATTACAGTTACAGTCATTAGTTTTTTTGTAAAAATGTTTGGTGCGTATTTACACGTTTTTCACACTACTACTTAATAAACTTAAAAAAATTTAAAATGTACTGAAAATATTACAATTAGTTTTTCACGCTTGAAACACATATCGTACAGGCTAGTATTGTGCGACGAACCTGTGTAGATAGAGTAAGTGACTTTGTTCGCTAACGGCACTGGAGTGTTGGAGCGAGGTTTGAACACGTAGGCACCGTTGGACCTTGTTCCAGTTCCTCCATTCAAACCGTAGTAGGCATCGTAGTAGTAAAGATTCTGCTGCACTTCCAGCTCCGAGCCACCGGCGACTATACTAGACAGCAGGCCGGTAGTTTCGTTTATGTGCACCTTCAGGTACTGCAACATTACATACGTGCGAGCAGTTGGTAACTCTGTATCACTCTAAAAAATTGTTTGTAAATTTACCAGACGTGCGTATAGGAGCGATAAGAAAGTAGGTATGGTAGAATAGTTTCCCAGACATCCATGGTAGCACTCCTAAACTTTTAATAAAACAATCAAATGTATACTGAAGTTACTAGACTTGTATTGTAACAACTGTAAAAGTTCGCATATTTAAAAGACGGAAGTATGGTAACTGTACCATACTGCGTCTGGGATAATAACTTCCTAAACATTTAAGGATTTTTTTTACAGTGTAGTTTCTGCCCTCCACTGCACGTATATTCCGCAGAAACCAATGTTAATTTGTGCAACACGCCCTTGTTAACTGACGTATTTTGACTGCATCCCTTCTTAATGCGTAGTAAGAGTTTACTTATATGGTTCGGGATAGAGTGAGCACTAAAAGCAGCACTGTAAAATTTATATTTTCAACCAATCCGTATCTTTCCGCGCGTAACGGCTAACGAAGGGAAATGTGTGACCTCTTTGGACGCGTCACTTTATGTTTGCGTATGTAAGATAAATTGTGCAATAGGTAACAACCGTTATAATTTTATAAATAAAAGTTGATAAACTAAACAAAATTCAAACATGTAGATTTCAGTTGATTTTACTTTAGTATTGTTGTATTTAAGTAAGATAAACACACGGGACTATTTTCGGGAAATCGCTGCCAACCACACAGACAGTAAGGCAACTGTAGTTAATGTTGAATTATATGCAGTAACGACTAGTAATATATTCCAAAGGTTAAACTTTAGTGCTCACTTTATCCAGGATGACCTATATCAATATATGGAACTGGATCTTTATGCTCGATGCTGTGCAAAATATATTCTATGGCGTGTGCAAACAGGGGAGGATCCAAAGGGGGGTCGTAGGGGCGATCACACCCAAAAAAAAAAATACAAATAAATACAATATTAAGGAGATCTTTAAAGTGAACTTGCTGTAGAACAGCACTATTTCAGAAAGACAATAGTTTATTTGTAAGGAAAGGTAGACATTCACACAGAGTGTTTGCTCCCTTGGAAAAACATTGCAATTTTTACATGTATTTATATATATTTTAATTCTTTACCACTGCGTGGTGGAGCAGTGGTTAAACACTCGTCTGCATTCGGGAGGATCCGGATTCAATCCTCGGCTCCAGCCATTCTGAATTCGGTTTTCCAGGATTCTCCTAAATCACTCCAGGTGAATGCTGGTATGGCTACTTATACAGGTCCTGGCCACACTCCTTCCCCCTTCCCTCGTGTACCTCTGTCGAGGCCTTGTGACGTTTGAGGGCACGTAATACCTGATATAAATTATTGTTACGAAGGTAAATATGATGATTGATCTGATTATCATGATGATTGTGGTGGCGGTGGTGACGATGTGTCACAGTAGACACTTGCCGACTTAGTCCTCAACTCTAGAGATAAAGTGCTATCAAATATACACGACGTCAAAATAAAAGGCAAGGCGACTTACGTCGTTGGAGATGAAAGTGGTGGAGACAGGCTGGTGTTGTGTGGCTGTGGTAGATGTCCTGGACACTCGGTAGTTACGTAGACCAAGTGGAGGAATATCTACTGCTCTGAACACCAGCTCCTGTTTGGCTTCACTCTGACGACCTTCCAGTTGTAGTACTGGAGAGGGGATGGGCACTGTCTGTGATGCTTGCTTTACACCTGTTGGAAGTCAGAGTCGTCTTACTAGAGCAGAGACCACACACGAAGAAGACTTATCTTCACATTCTGCCTATATATCCAACACTGGCTTATGAAGTGCAAATGCTACTGTCAAGATCATATGGTATAATACTGACATTTTATTTCGAAAAAAAAAAAAAAATCTGTTGTTAAAAAATAATAAAACTCTGCTGCAGGTTATTTCATTTAAAATCAAAGGAACTGCTCTGAAATCTAAATGCTAAATTATTTTGTTATCTCTAATAAAAATGCAGTGATTTATTTCAATTTGTTGCAATATTGCCTGGCAAGCCGGACAGCAAGACGTCCGAGCGGCAATCAGATCAGCGTTGGGAAACCACGGAAGACAGCAACTCACCTCCCCCCCCCCCTTGTGGTTGCACAATATTGAGGACAAGCACGCCGATATATGGCGCTGTTACCAGGCAAACGGGGTCTGTCTGTCTTCGGTCGGTCAGTCGTCGAGCG
>PNEQ01002559.1:25681-85818 GCA_003012365.1 Medauroidea extradentata
AAATATAATGACTTAATAATCATTAATATTGCGCTCCCCTCCTAAATAAATAGATCACATTTGTAACCTATTTGTATTCAGAGTACCTGCCATTGTAGTATAGTAAATGCCCGTTTAACCCCAACTGTCTCTTAGTCTTTTAACCCTAAATAACATCTAAATAAACCCACAGTGTAGCTACCATCTGAGTGAAACCCCCAACTTAATAATAACTTAGGAACTCCTAACATAATAACGACTTACAAAACAAAACAATTTTGTAACAAATTGCTTTACATAAACTTAAATATTGTGCTGTGATGACAACTCAGAGATGAATGTCTAAGCATGATAATTCAATTAGTTGATTAGTGTTAACTATGATAAGCTCCTCTGATTCTACACGAGATTGGATGGTAACATGTCTCTCATAATGATAGCCGAGTTTTAAAAGACTCTTTCCGTTATCCGGACTCTACCACCTATCTCGTCCCAGAATGCCAACGGTGTGATGCCGACTTCAAGTTGTCTGGTATAATACATTATTGTCTTCTTCCTCTACGAACTCTTCTAACTATTGTGTTGACTCCAGGAAGATTATGCATAACTGGAATACGCCTAAGTGTTCTGTATAAGTCGTGATTTGTGACGTAAATGTGTTCATCAACTTAAACAAAATACTATCGTCACTGAAACCTGACATTTCTGACGAGTACATGGAACGGTAATTTCGTGATATAATCCTTCTTACAAAAGTAAAAGGTATGAAAACTTATCAAAGAGGATAAATCAATATAACAACAGAAAGAGAAATTAATAATCAAAATATAGTATCTGTATTATTAAATTCTTAAGCTCTACGCGGTTGAAGACATGTAGCCTGAGGAACTCACCACTGAGGTCTGTGACGGAGTAAGTTCCATCCTGGACAGGCAGCCGCACATAGTGAGAGATATTTCTGCTCAGAGGATTGTACACTGTCACTATGAAGTTGTCATTGTTCTCTGACACGTCACACTGACTGATGTTCAGTAGCAGACAAGATTTCATCTCCACTGAGCTGCTGGCTTTCTCCTGTACATTGTTGGTACCGGCGTCACCACCCAGCAGGGAACTGTTCCACAAGAAAATAATAAATACCACGAAATGGGATGACTTTGGACATACGGATGACTAGATATACTTCAAAAAAATTATTTTGCACATTCAGCAACCCAGTTTAAAAAATTCAAATTAATGAACGTTCACATGAAATTACATTAAATTTTCCTTATAGTAGACACACACGATAAAAAAAAGTTACCGCAAAAGTGTTCCAAAAGCAACTTGTTTTACGGTATCCATTTTAATCATTTCCAAAAAAAACTTCTAATGTGGAGCTAAGTTACTATCTAATTGTAAATTATTTATCCTGTTAACATTACTTGCAATATGAAGTCAAAGTTTCTTTATAATGGGCATGACAAGATCATACCAACACTCATCACAAAAAAAAAAATTCCCAAAATTATTGGGGAACAGAAAAAACTTTATCGGAAACCACAATAATAATTCGCATAATGTCGAAAATCGAAACCAAAATCCAACATGAGAAACAACCAGAACGTAAAAGAACACAAAATGTGCCGAAATCCCGACATAAGACTGAAAATCCAGAACATTTACAACTGTAGCTACAGAGGAACACTAATACATCACCAACGAAGGACGTATGCTGTCCATGGCGACGTACCTGAGAGTCTTCTGGGCAAGTTTCTCTGTGCCTTGGAGTGCAGCAGACAACGTCATGGCATAGTCCTTGGCCACGGCGCTCTTCTCTGTGCCGGTGATGGCGTCGTGGTGTTGCAAGACACCCATTATGTTCCTCAGGCCATCCAGTGCCGCCAGATCTTCCACATGGCTCAGCGCGCTTAGCTGCTTGGACACCTGTAACCACGGTCTTAGAAATACAGGTCTGGTCACTAGCCTATATATCGATGCTATTAACTTGACCCCTTTATGGCTGAAGGCGCCACTAGTAATGTACTGTTGTTTTAAAGGGGAGTGTTAGACAATTTTATTTTCAGTTCTTGAGCCAAAACATTTATTCAAATTGTATTATCAAAATTTTATCTTCGACAAAACATACAATGGCATCTTTCATTAATTTGTCATGCAGAATCTTGAAAGTTAACCTACAGTGTCGTACTACCAGTACTCCTAGTGGCAGCGACACGAACTTGCTACTCGTAGTTCCATTTACACAATGTTTAAACAACACCAGAGTCTCAGTGGCACCTATCAGTCATAATTATGAGGGTCAATTTTCAACTCCAAGTGTTCCTCTATTGCCATGCTTGTAACAACCATAACTCGGTGATACTCGGGTATACTCGTTGTTTCCCGCCTCACGTTGGATGAATCAGAGCAGGGGGTCTATTCTGTAACTTTTTCATTCCCGTATGCGATCTTTATACGAAGAAAGTTGGTCGGTAAATATCTTTACGACGAGAATTGGTGTTCTGTAACTAAAATGGTACCGTGACAGTCTCTCAAAAGTCTCGTGACTCACCTCATATACCGATCGGGTTCAAGGATGTTGTTGCGAGAGAACGTTAATGAAAATGCCGCCGACATATTTAAGTTGTATTCTACAATCGTCCCCGTTGGAGAGCAAATCCGATTGAAACATTGCTTGGAAGGAGACACAAATACATTATTTTATTTTCCTTTAAACTTTAAATACATTTCGTGCATCTCGTGCATTATAATTCTGTGTATATTAACCTCTACTGCCCACGGAAACGAATCATTCAATTCAGCATGTGTGCTCCTATCTCTTGGTCTTAGATACACTAATGCTGCAACTGTGCTGCTACGTCTTGTAAAAACGGTACACTAACTTTCTGCTCGAGGCTAGTCGGTGTTATATCTTTTAAAATCGGCATTCTAAAGAGGCACAAATACGATTTATATTATATAAAACTAAATTCAAGTAATTAGTAATAGAAAACACGCTGTGAAAAGTGAGGAAATATAATTTAGTAAGAAGTGCGAAGGTTTTCAGTGCACAGGCTACAGTGTTGCCAAGCATATTGAGATTCTGGTAAAGAGAGGTGTTTGAGAATATGATATAAGGACAGTCACGTGTGACTATCTTAATCGTTGTTGCTCTGGAAGGACAGTCACAAGTGACGATCTTTAGCACAGGTGAAGTTAGAGAATAGACCCCCAGGTCGTGGTGAATTCCAGCGGTCTTCTGTGCCCAAGACAGCTCCTATGCCCGATGTATACAAGTATTGCGTCACAGTATAACGAAATCACCGTAGACGATAACGTATTTCAAGGCAGTACATGAAGTATACATCAAAGGGGTATCTGCCTCCTTGTTGAAAGGCAAGACTGGAAATATTCGCGGGTTGACTGAGATGTAGGCTAGCCTCCAAGAACATTTGTGTAATCGTGCAGACAACAGTTGTTTATTATCTGCTCGCTGACACTGTGAAATGCACCTGTATTCAGTTAAAGTTTTATTATTGGCTCAGCTACTGCCAGGAAGAGTCGAGTAAGTCAACGGCCAATTGTAACCGTGATACAAACCTATAGCTGCTTGAATTCTAGCTTGCACCTGAAAGAAAACACGAAATGTTCAGGCCTCTACTTGTCAGTTAATGTTACAAGACTAAATCACGCCGCAGACACGGTTCCGTTACAAGACGGCGACTGTCCACGTGATAAGTGAAACAATCGGTGCTAGGGGAGAGATGTAAACAGCTCACCTGCAGGAAGTTGTTTCCGAGTCGCTCGAAGTACTTGAGTGTTGGTCTAGACGTGTAGTATCCGGTCCAGTAAGCGGCCATCTCATTGGCGTACGGCAGGAAGTCATCACTCTTGGTGGATATGGTCGGCTTGGCGTCGTTCACTGCCTTCACGTAACAAGATGGCGTCGAGTAGATCAGGTTCAGTTTGCCTCCACTCGCTTGGCGATCGTTCACTAGCCTGTCGTGGGAAACATTTCCATTTTCCTTTGGGAAACCATTGCAAGAATTATAGATAATACTGCTCATGGAATCGCTAGATGAATTGTCTCTGTATTATTATCTTGGTAAGTAAGTTGCCATTCTAATTAAAGCAGTAGGAAAACAACGTTTTTGCGGTTTCAATTTTTAATTTTTACTTAATTATTTACTCATCATTTAAAGCATTCAAATTATACTATTTAATGGGGGGGGGGAGTTCATCAAAAAGTTTAATTGTTTAAATAATAATTATTATATTTATACGAATTTATTTTTTTTTAATTTTTATTGATTTTGTATATTGGCATGTCAGAGTTAGAATTTTGCGTAAAACGGTTTAATACTTGAAAGGAAAAACACGAAATATTTGGCACTGAAGAACATTGCCATGTGATACAAAATATGTATGAAAACTGCATTGAATTATTTTCCATATTTTAAAAACTAAAGAATATAGGCGTGAGCATTTCTTAAATAATACTACACGATCAATGCGATTTTTAAATACGTTATTATTCAGAGTGAATTATTTCATTTCTGTGATTCAGTTTGGTAAGGTAAGTGAAATTTACATTTCGTCGACAGCGAAAATTCAGTTGGTTTTCCTTTCTAATACAAAGGGAAGCGTGGTAGTCGAGGGTCAGACCTCTCGCCTCCCACCAAGGTGATCCATGGTAATCGTGCCGGACGATGGTCGGTGGGCCCATATTGGAGATCTCCCGGCCCCCCTCCCCACTCCCACCAATTCTGGTGCTGCTCCATAATCACACTATGTCGTCCCTCTCCAGCGCTAAAGTCATAGAGGTTAAGCGCTGACCAAAATATCTTCACTCACTCTAGTACAAAGCCGTTTTATGCAAATCATGAATTTGACAAGCTATTATACAAAAACTTTAAAATCTAAACAATTTGCATTACTGTAAAAATGCTGAATCACAAAGCATGTTTGCAAACAAACTATACCTTGTAGAAATACAAAAATTGTCTCTACAAATAAAAATTTTTGTCAACTCCACCCTTAACAATTCAGTTCAACATGAGAACCATGAACTAAGAATAAAAGTTTGAAATAACGCTCACTGCATGAATTAAAAACATATACGATAGAACACTAGCAGAGAACAATTAAAATGGGTCAGTGTTATGGCTGTGCCACGGTCGTAGAACAGGTCTGGACACTCGCCTACCTACCATTGCATTTTGCTTCACCCCATTGTTGTTTGGCTGCAGTTCGCCAAGTTACCGATAATGTTGTACGTCGTTGGCGCTGCAGTCAGGGCGGTCGAGCTCAGAACTCCGCCCACTTTTTTTCCAGTGTTTACATTATAAAGTAAATAAAGATTGCTGGAACCATGCTTTAGGATTGTGAGCGAAGGAAGTAATTCATAAATTGATAAAAAAATACATTTTGATAAATTGTTTATCTTAGTGGGAGAGAAGTGGGCGGAGTTTGAGCCCGAACGCCGTGACTGCAGCACCAAAGACGTATAGCATTATCGGTAACTTGGTGATCTACAGCCAAACAACAAGGAGGTCAAGTTTCCAGGCGAGTGTCCAGACCTGTTCTTCTACGGTCGTGGGCTGTGCTCATTTGAGAGTACACTCACTTGATAAGTTTGTCAATGTTGCGGTAATATCTCCCGGCATCCATGTATGTGAAATCTGTTCCCATGGTGATCATCACATTGCTGGTCTTGAAGTGCTTGGCTTTCTCAGTCACGTAGGAGACAAAGTAGTCAGTCTGGAAGAGAACATGAATAATATGTACCGCCGGCGTAATATTAGGCACTTAACATAACTAATTATTATTACATCACAATTTATTATTCAAACCACAAATTTAATATGTATACATGTCTATTTGAGATTTTCTTATATTTGTATATGCATACATACTTCATACGTTCGTGCATATATATATATATATATATATATATATATACACACACACACACACACACACACATTCTAGCTGCGCCAACAAACGTTGTTTTGTCACATAAATAACTTATTGTAAGTGTGTAAGTATGTGGTATATAAGTGTAAGAGGTCTAATAATAAATAAATTAATAAATAATAACAATAATACAGCAGCGACACCTGGTGGGGATAGACTGGTGTCAGCTCGTGGGAATAACTGATCAATTATCAATTACACAGTTATCGACCGAGTTCTAAAATTATTAAATTAAAAATATATTTACTAAACAATATCACTTAGGAGTATAAAAATATAAAAAAAACCTATTCGCAGACCTACCGAATGTATATACAAAATGTCATTGTTTCGGAGGAATTTTATCTATTATATATATATATATATATATATATATATATATATATATATATATATATATATATATATATATATACCCGCATGAGGTGATGTAAAAACTGTCATAGATTATGGAGAAGTCTTCTAATATCAATTTTTAGAAGCGGAAACATTTTTTATACAAAGAGTCTCTAACAATATATAATGCAGAATCTTCCATGACACTTCGAGCATTATCGTATTTGTCGTATGTTCACTTCATCATGTTTACTATATCTACTTTTTTGGATTTGCTAAGCCTTGGATGATATTATAGGCTATCAGGGTCATGTATTAGTTGCGAGTTGACTTATGTGAGTAGTTAGTTATATTTTAGCTTTATTAGACGTTGCGATTTCTTTCGTCTCAATGTCAGAAGCGTTCCCCATAGTTGTAATTCAGATACATAAATCCTTCTTGTTTAGTCGTGTGTTTTTCTAAGTGCACATTGCCTTAATTCTGAAGTTTTCTGCAACAATTTAATCCATCCAGTAGTTAAGAGTTGACTTCAATTATTGTTGCTGAGATTTAATTAAATATAATATCTTAAGATTCCCAATTAAGGTTTTTCAAATTAACTGTAGCGTCTTATTTTATTTTTCGGTGGTTTTGTGTGAGACGAGGTGGGCACGCCTTACTTTCACAACTTGTAGGGATTATTCATTTTATAAAATAAATAAAAAATAAAAAATTAATATGAAAGTAGTTGATGACTATTCAAAAAATTGCGCCCAATAAAATACTAACACCGAGCTCCCTAACATAGCTGAAAATGGCTTTTCGCGTAATTTTGACTCAAAAGTCTAGTACCTACAATAAATTTGTTCCAAGATTTTCCAACAATAAAATCACATCTTTGAGTCGCATAACTGCATATGCACGACGGAAACAATGTTGCCTGTGAAGATCCAGGGAGGCGGGCCATGCAAGTATGTATGAACCTTACAATGGTGTTGACATTGTTGTCGGAGATCTCAGAGTCGCCACAGCGAGTGTCCCAGCAACAGTATCTCGGAGGTCCATACTCGTCATAGAGCGCACTCGTGAAGATATTCGCCTCCGCCCCTGCAAACATATGTATAGGTCGTTCCAGATATACTGAGCACTAAACATTTAACTTTTGACAAATATCACTAACCATTCAGTCCCCTTACTGTTTGTATGTTGGCAAAAAAAATACGCAAAAGCCACTTATCTGCTCCTGTAAACATATCCGTCAGAATACCTTTCTGTCATATCTCTCTACCTTTCTTTCTCTTTCCCCTTTTATCTCCTCCCTCTTTCTCTCTCTATCTGTCATCGTCTCTCTCCCTCTCTCTCTTTGTGTATGAGTGTGCGTTGTGCCTTTACCACTCTCTTGGACAGAACATGTTAGCACATAGTGAATACGAGTCAGTGACATCTAGGAGAGAAGAGACGAGTATACGAATGTTAACACTTTAAAGACCACACTCGAGAATCACTCCAGATAAATTTCGGTGAAAAATTATATGAGCATTAAGGAAAAACTTGCTCGGATTTATATCCGTGTATTTCTATAATGGTCACCAGTTTCGGACAAAAAATATACAACACCATCAACAACAGTGCTCGTTAACAGTATTGAGAGTTTTGTTTACTGATGAAATGAGCAGGATTTCTTCCAAAACTTGTTACACAAATTCAGAATCTTTGCTTGTCTCGTAGTCAGCTATGCATCTCATCGCCTGAAAAGTGACCAACAATGTACGTCGCAGAGTAGAGTGGACTTATCCAATATTGTGTGAGCCAATAGGATGGAGGGTGAGTGTAAATACAGAGACCAGTGGTGCTGGCGTCTTTACAGAGGCGTATACAAGCAACTCGCTTATATATTTTCAAGATTAAAAAAAAAAAAATAAGTAAGTAGCAGGCACTCTTCGAAGTGTTAAGTTGATACGGACATTCACATTCAATGGAATGAATTGGGAGTCAGTTGATCAATTAGGATCCAGAGGAAATCGTCGTTAAATTACACAGCGAACCAGGTAGCTGAGAACCAAAGAGATAATTTACGATTGCCAATGTTGTCGGCTTCGATTCCCATGTAGAACACAATGGAAACATACTGGAGATTGCACTTTCAAGAAACTTAAATAAAGAGCGAAAATAACAAAAGAGTGTCATATGAATGAGAAACACGAGAACGCTGAAACGAAACAAAATCGTAAGTGACGTGTACTCCCTCGTGGGTTTACTGAAACACGCAGTTCTTCAGTTCACAGATTGGTTACTTTGTGACAACAGTTTTTTTCGCAATATCATGTTGGCACATGCTGCAAAAACAGCAGCTTTTCTTTAACAAATGGCCATGTGCGCTCGAGAGAAGCCTTTTGTCTTATTTGACTGTGATGATGACATTTACGTCGTTGAGGTGCTGAACGGTTTTTTAATGTAGAACAGATAAATAATCGCGCAGCACTTGAAATTATGGATTCACAAAACAATGGATTAGAGCAGCAGCATTTTTAAGAGCCTGTATCACTCATAAAACAATTTTTTTTAACAATAATTATTTGTGTTATACTATAATAGAGGCTCAGCTAATTACCTAAACATGTATTATTCACACTGTAACTGAATAAGTTAAGCATAATAATGCAACACTTAAAATATTATATAACATTTTATATAGTAACTATCCCTTGACTTATAATTAAAACCATATGACACGAACGGACAATTTTGTAGAAAAAATACACCCAGTGTCGTAAAATGTAACGCTCTTATGAAGACACAGTACCCGAAACTCCTCAGATTATTCAGCCCTGAAAGACCCCACAAAATTTAGAGTATAAGGAACAACTTGTAACGAAATCTTTCTGCGTATAATAACTGACCCTATGCATATATGTATAGTATTTTATAAATCCAGATGATGGGCCTGGTTACACACACACACAGTTTTTCATGTGTACTACGTATCTTATATCTTGTATCAAGAAGTTTACAACTATCTTGCATTACCAATGCCTTATAAACTTCTAAATTTACGTTTTGTTATAGCACTGAGATTCTGGGGAGAACTTCCGGATTTTTACTATGTAGTGTGACACGGATGCATGATTTGTCTGGTGACACTAAGACTTAACGCCATAACGCTCTCTTGTCAAGGTTCATTTCAGAAGCACTTATTTACTGGAGAAACGTTCTTTAGTAATTGCAGACGTCAACTCTGTTTACACAGGCCCTAATCCTGGAATTATCGTACACACCGTGGATCACCAACCGTCAAGTAATATTTCACATAATTAAGAAAGGTGAGCGGTTATAGAATATAATTTAATATTGTCTCTGAATATTTTCGCGGAATATGCACACGAATGTTGCTTTACCCAAGTTGTCGCTGGCGTGCCACAGGACCTCCAGATTAGACGTGGCTTTCCTGAGACCGTAGTCCTGGTAGTCCAGGCGCCCCAAGAACGTGCCCTGGAAGCCCATGGCCGCCATGATGGAAGCCGTCTCGCGAGAGTGGCCGAACGGGTCGATCTGCCAGCCGATGTTCGGTATACCACACGGCCCGAACGAGTCGTTCAGGAACCTGCACTCACAATAGTCTGTTTCTGAAAGTTTGTCTTTTTTACTTAAATTTTCTAACGTGTCTTTAACGGATGAGCTTATACCGACCAAATAAAGGTTTACTCCATATCTACAAACTCTAGAGCTGAATTAATTATTTCAAACTATGAAATACCACTCTTGAAAAGTTAGCCAATCATTTGATAAGTGTCTGACGAATCGTGGAAAGTACTGGGGATCACTATATTATGGGCGTGGATTCACTGTAAATCAGTATAAATTACTTTACCAATGACATTCAGTCTGTGAGAATCAGTACCCTTTAATTGGTTTGACTGAAGCCATAACCACTTGCTTACAAATTTGACTGGCTTAGTGCCGTACTATGTGTCTCTAGGTTAGAGTGTAGTGCAGAGAATAAACGGGAGTTGGTGCTGATACAATTTGTCTGAATTATATATGTTTACAGTGCAACAACAGTCTACTGAAGTACAGTACTAAGCTAGAGGTGCGGCATTACTTGAAGCCCCAGCTGAAGTTGTCGATGAGAGACTGGTAGTTGGTGGTAGCCTCGTCTGGCATACTCCAGCCTCCGCCTGTAATCTGGATACGTCCACTCTGCACCAGCTGACGGTATTGTTCTCTTGTCGTCTCATTCTGATGTTGCCACCACATCCACAGGAAAGCCGTCTCCACTTGGATGTACCTGCAGATGGAATGATGTTACATATGCTGAAAGGAAACGTGTATGTAAAAGAAAAAATTTAATCTAGGACATGAATGTTTGCGTTCTAAATACCCGCATTGAGGATGCTGTAATTCCCAATTCTTATAGAAGTGCAAGGTGCCGGTCAGTGACGTTGGGTAACTTTTACCCCGACATGAACGCTGTCACTATACCCGCCGTACGGTGAGTTGATACTTCTAGAAACGAACTGTTGAAAGAAATCACTACGAATACTTCCGTTACTACCATACAACTATGTAAGCAAATGTGAAAGAAATACGGTGAGATAAATAAATAAGTTTATTTTTTATTGCTATGCATCTGCGGATTATGATAATTGTTCGTAATGATTGTTTTAAAAGTGAGTTAAACGCGTCTGTTGGAGGGTGGTTGGGTTGCCACTGAAGTCGTAGAAATAGTTCTGTATATTGTGAACAGAGGCTAAAATATTGAAAATCGTTTCATGGAATATGATCACAATGTGATCCTTTCCAGGAAATGAAATAAACTGTATATTTACATGTAGTATATATTACAATATTTTAGAGGTGACGTAGTTATTGGCGCCGGATGAACTATGTACTAAAGCAGGCAGTGAAGTTGGCCACTAGCTCCCTAGTGCTGTTATCAGGACGGCAGTGCGGAAAGAAACTGATATCCTACTGTCCGGAGCCACAGCCAGGTTGATACTAGCAGGGCGGAAAACATTCGGCGCATTCCGACGCAAGGTCTCGAAAAAAAAACTATTCAGTCAACCAAAATAACTGGAAATGTTGCTGTATTAAGGCAAACCTGAAAATAAAATATATGTGTCCTACTACATCATAATAGTCAGAGAATATAAGTCAGACTAATTGACAAGATCACTACCGGTACGCCTTACAGTATCTGCTTCGATACACATCACCAAGATATTTTTTTTAAATTCTACATCAAAGGGCACTAAAAAGATATACAATGCGTGTGTACGTAATATTACTTGGCTATGGAGAATACGTGCAGCACGCAATACCACACATAAAACTACAAGTAAAAAAATTAAAAAACAAATTGAAAATTGTAAACTAAGAAATAATTTTTACGGGTATATTCTACGTTCAGAATAACCCCTCTCTTGGTAATTCCTCATCATATAGGTAGATAGAGAAGTATAAAATGAAATATATTTTCAAAATACTATATATATATATATATATATATATATATATATATATATATATATATATATATATATACAGACATAATTAAGATTGAGGCACTATCAATTATACACGTTACTAATTTCACCATTTAGTTACAAATAAGCCGCAAAATTATACAAATCACAAAACTGTAGAGCTTCAAATATATATATATAAACATACATAGAAAATATCTATCTATATATGGAAAACCTTATATATATATATATATATATATATATATATATATATATATATATATATAGAAAATATCGAAATTATATTATAGGTATATGTATGTACGGCCCCAGAACTTAGCTATCCAAGTACTCATATATTATAAAAATTACCGAGAGAGTAGTTGTTCTAAACCTACAATATACGTACTGTATACCGGCACATATATGACAAATGTAACTTAAATTAGTTTTTTTCTTTTTAGTTCATATTTTTTAACAAACTTCTTTTTTACATTTTTTTGTCTCAAAGCTCTGGAATTTATTTATTGGTTTGTCGGACTACTGTATACATGTAATTGAAATTTAAATACGAGAAAAACGTAATTTTTTATTTTAGTTCACGTAATTTTAATACTATACGACATACGTGAAATGTAACCCATAATATTGTGTTCTCACCGAACTTACATAAGTATGCTTAATTTAAACTCAACAAGATATCAACAAATGGTTGAAAAATTTTTTGCAGATTTTGAAACGGTCAACTGACTTACATACGAACATTGCAAGTTACATAAAAGCTTTTAATATTAAAAACACATAGTTTAAACTACTTTATACCATTCAATTAGATTTATTTTGTCGACTATACATTCATAACGCAGATGTGAACACATAAAAAATAGTAAATGCAGTGTATTAATTGCAAATGTAAAATAATAATTTTTTTTAGAAAATAAATAAAACACTTAGTATATTTGAAAAAATAAATTTGACGGTGGCAAAATGATATTACAAACTCTATAATAACTGATCTTTTTTTCACATTAACTATGTATTTTTAACGTAACATTGTAAAACGAACTTCAAAAATCAAAATCCGTTTAGAGTTGAAACATTACACTTTTTTTTCTTAAGTTTGTTATTATGGCGTTTTATAGCGCAAATTTTGGCCAAATATAAAAATTCTTAATAGATGCAAATTTATTGAACCCTTGCGAGAGTTTTTAAACGCGGGTTTTTAATTATCTACAACATTGCGAAAAGAAGAACTAACAAAAAATCTGACCTTAGAAGAAGAAAGGGGGTCAAGAATATATTCAGTGAATGCAAAACAAGAATTTAAAACCATCTACGCTATCATTACTTTACTTGCAATTAATACAGGCTTTATGTAAGTCACTACACGTAATAAAAATAAAGGATGGGTTCTCCCACTAACAGGTTTTTGTTTAGTGATGAATTTGGTAGCACGCACAAATAAATTAATAAATACAAAAAACGTTCTTGCCAACCAGGTTATGTCAGCTACTAACAAAGGATTTTCTTAATGACAATCTAGATGCAGGGAAATTCATTGTTAGGCTTAATTTTATTTATTCAGTAATGGTGCGGAATATGTTGGCGTTATTCCAACAATAAATTATACGTTCCTCCTGAAAAACGGAACATAAAGTTCTTAACTACATAATCTGCGGCGGTCAAGCACTTGCCTTACACGTAGGCGATCCAAGTTATATCCCAGGTGTTAGACATTCATGGTCAGATAAAATGAGCGAGCGCGCTAAGGTGAAAATAAGAATTTGTCAGTCTCTTCGCATGTGATGATGATGGCGAAAGTAAAAAAGAGACTCCAACTGAGAGGGAGACGAAAACTTTCAGCACAGTTAAAAACAAAGCACAAGTGGCTTCTGACAACCGTGCTGCAGGTTGCATAAGGTTTATGTGCATGCAGCTTAAGGGCGCAGTACACCGCAATTTTCATCAACATTATTTAATTTTTTATTTGTACTACACATTTTTTTCTTATTTTAGACACAAAATGTGACTAAATTTGGCTGTTATGAAATTTTTTTATCTCTCATAGTTTTCGCGTAATGGCTTGTTAAAGTCATATTTTGCATATTTCCGTTTTAACGACTACACTAAAACCAACTGATATATCAAACTGAAAAAAATCACAGTGGATAAAAACATCGCAGGCTACAATGGCATGCTCATAAAATTAAAAAATTAAAATTATTTGTATTTTTTAAAAAATATATTGAATTTTTAAAGTTTTTATTTTCAAATTCAGAATTTTTTTAAAATTCAAGTAATTTTTATTCTTTAATTTTATGAGCATGTCATTGTAGCCTGCAATGTCTTTATCCACTGTGATTTTTTTTTCAGTTTGGTATATTAGTTAGTTTTAGTGTGGTCGTTAAAACGGAAACACGCAAAAATATGACTTTAACAAGCCATTAAGCGAAGACTATGAGAGATAAAAAAATTTCATAAGAGCCAAATTCAGTCACATTTTGTGTCTACAATAAGAAAAAAAACATGTATTACAAACAAAAAAAAATAAAATAATGATGATGAAAATTGCGGTAGACCGCTCCCTTAACTAGAGACGGTCAGTAAAGGTACTTAGGTTTTTTTTCAGCCGCTCAGTTGATCTGTAAATGATTACACTGCTAACTGTGGACCGCGTTCTTTTAAAGAACGCAAGCCGCCTAACATTATATTAATTTTACTAGCAATATTATTACGTAAATTAAACACGCAGCACATTGAGTAAACACAAGATGCGTGGTTATCGAAAACATAATAAATAATTTTTTTTACATAAACTGAAGGTTATTCAACTTTACTCAAAAAATCAGAAGCTGCAGAAAATCTTAAAATTCTACTACCATACTGTAAGGCTTCTGTGTCTCAACGAAATAACGGTCTTTCATTTAATTTATTAGTATTAAGTTCATCTTGTGAATAAGTCAAGTGTCAAACAACATTTTCACCATCCTTTAAAGGTACACATTTCTTCATGAAACGACATACAAAACTACATTTTGAGTGGGATAAAGTTCATCTACGGGACTTTAATGAGTTTTAATATGTACTTACAGATATTTTCTCACCTTTTTTCAGGATCCTGTATGAGTTGTTGATACACTGAATTCAAAATTTGTTCCACATTAGCATTCTGAATATAATTCTTATCTGAAAAGAAAAAAATAACAGTTTAGAGCAATAATTCAACTGCAAGAATTGTTTAGGTAATCTTAAGAAATAATAAACAATCCCGATTTTTGTCTGTATTCTGAAAGGAGGCATGCATCTTCAGTAGGGCCGAGGTTGCAGCAGTGGTTAGGGCGCTAGCCTCCCACCGAGGCAACCCGGGCTCGAATCTCGGCCAGGTCGACGTGGGGATCGTGCTGGACAATGCCGTTGTCGGTGGGTTTTCTCGGAGATCTCCCCTTTCCACCGCCCTGTCATTCCGGCGCTGCACTCACAACTCATTCGCACTCATCTATATTATAAACATGGGTGTTTGTTCTTTATCTATGGGCTCATGTACCATTCATCCGATTGTGATGAAACTTTAGAGAGTGAGTACGCCCGCGAAGGTTTCTGACAAAAATAATAATTTGGCGGAGAAGTGCTAAACAGGCTAGCAGGGCAGAACAGGGTACCCAAAAATTTAGTTGGTAAGTTGCGTGTACCCCCCCCCCCCCCGGAGGTTACTGTCAAAATTTGGGGTAGGAGGCTAAACGGGACAGCGGGACAGAACGAATTATCCAAAGTTTAACGCCATTGCAAAGCATGCTGGGACAGCTAGCTGGCTGTAAAAATTCCCTCTGCAAAGAGTCGTTCAAACATCTATGTAAACATGAATTTTTATTTCAATATAATTCTTGATACAAGTTAATGAAAGAAAAAACTATTGTAAACAACATCCTAAGCACTGCCAATTCTAAGACCTTGATCCTAAGTTGTCTCGAATGACTGTAATGATAATTATTAATTTGAGGTACTTTTTAAAATGCCTTGCCATAAACTATTAAGAACAAAGTTATTCTTGACTCCTGGATTGCTCGTGTGTTGTGTAACCAACCGCGTGTATCCGGATTAAATTCCTGATGGGGCGGTTTCAAATTTTGGGGTTCAAATTTGTTTGGTATCTTAGATCGCGTTAAGACTGGAATATTTAGTTGTGTTAAATAAAATAGTAAATAATTATTTAAGCTGTTATTTATTTTAATTTAAATACTTTTGGTTTCATTTTGCTGTGCTTAGATCTTTGTATTGAGGCATTTTAAAATTTGTTAGCGCTAAGAATCGAATCCGGGACCTCTCGCTTAAAAAATTCTCACTAGCATGAATACCCACAAATAACCAAACAAAACTATGGAGAGTTGTTATGCATATTACCCGCAAATGTTTCTGCAAAAAAAAAACAATTTGGTGGGTTGGCAAAACAGGGTACAGGGTCTGAACACAGTACCTATAAAACTTAATGGAAAAAACCTCGGACAATTGTTTTACATGTACCCGTGAAGTTTTCTGCCAAAAAAATACTTTTAAGGAAGGGGCCAAAACGGCAATAGGGGAAGAACTAAAAATATTAGTGAAGAAAACATTGGTCGGTTGTGCGACGTGCTCGAAGGATTCTGTAAAAAAAAAACACAGGTTGCAAAATGGGGTGCAAGGGCAGAGCGGGGTACCCAAGAAATTTATTGGGTAATCGCAACATGTTGGGACAGCTGATTATTGATAGTTAACACCTGTATTTCAAGAGAAAATATCAGGAAATTCTTCTGCATGTAGTCAACAAGTAAGTGAGAGATTTAGCTCAGCTCACATCTAGGTCTTAACGCTGGCGAGGAGTGATACGAGGTGAGTCTGGGGCAGCGCCGGAATGAAGGAGGTTATGGGAATAGGAGATCCCTGAGTAAACCCGTTGGCCAACATCGTCCAGCACGATCCCTACATTTTAAAATTCAGGTCGAGCAAATCATTGTGAGAGGCGAGCGTCCTAACCGCTACGCCAACTGCAACCTCCGCAGTGAGCGGAACGTCCTACATTGAACTCACACTAACGACTAGAATTAAAACTAATAATCAGACAATCAATATTTCAAATTGTTCGCACTGAAGTTTTAAACTCTAAATAACGAGCGAAATTATCTTTTTGTTTGTTGTTGTTGACTCTTACTCCACTTACAATTACGATGCTTGTATGACTTTCAGCTAGCGTATGCATGTATGTATGTGTATGAGGATTTATGGATGAAAACACATTTAGGATGATAGTAAAATATTTATGACAGTTTATTAGGGGTAGCCAAACTACCAAACATTACACGCTCTTTAGTTTTGCAGTTGTTTCGAAACTATTTACTACATGTATCAAAAATCCAATCTTACAGTTATAACACGTATCATCGTCTGTATCTGAATTTTTCTGTTGCAATACACCAAATGGATTTTTAGATTTTTGCCCCTAAAATATCACATATTTTGATGTCAAAATAAACCGAAATGAAGCAAAATAATTGTTTGCTAGCAAACGGTATATTATAAAAAGAACTCTCTGGTAAAAGTGTGTATCGTATGACTGCACACAGTCTCAAATATTTTCAAACCATTTGGTTGAAAAATTTTAGAGTTATTTGCAAATGTTTGAAATAAATGAAATATCATGGCCTTAAATACGAAAATTTAGTGTTATTGATAGAGACACGGTAATTTGCGTATTTATGACTGAACTAAAATCAAACCTGTATGAAAACACACGTTGAATGTCGCGCTACCTTGATAGATATACAACTGTCCACTCACAGGAGCCAATGTACAATGTAGCTGACGACAGAATGTACACAGGATTATAAAGTTCAGCCGACTGGTCATTAAAGCCGTGACGTTACCGGGCTTGTATCTATTTCATGCACACTGCTGCCGCAAAGCCACGAAAAACTGTTGTAACATGTGTATGATGTACCTTTTTAATATATAATATGAAATAATTACTATATTACGTAATGGCATGGTAAACTGATAAATAATATATACAGGTTGTCTAGTTATACTCCAAATCATGTAAGTTTGGATAAACTTGACAGCAACTTGTGGGCAATAATGTGTGACATTTTGTGAGTTATGGCACTACACAAGACAGTACAAATGCTGAAATGGACAACTCAGGTTCATTTTAGAGCTAAAAATACCTTGCATTGTGCAACAAATCACAAAATATTAAAAATTATTGCCTATAAGTTGCTGTCAAATTTATCCAAACTTATATGAAACAGAGTATACAGCCGCCTAAGGCACACCATGCGAAACACTAACTAGATTGGAGACGAAAATGTTATATGATATACATCTTGAGACTTGCATACTATGTGTGCACGTTAAAATCCTGAACAGTTGAAACACGATTCTACGTTTACTTCACGTAACATACACAATATAATACCAGGGCTTGGAGCGCAAGAGGGGACTATCTCCGTGCAGTGTTGCTACATGTTGAACGTAAAATAAAAATAACGTCATACAACATTGTGTTATTTACATTTGTCTCCAATTTATCTCAAGACTCCTGCAGTGTGCATATTGTACGTATGTTTCTGCTGGGCATTATGTGTGTGTATTTCATTAATCTGATTTTTGGTGAGGCATTTTGCACTCGTCAAAGAAAATTTTATGTTTAAATATTTATTTTCTTTGTACAGGCGTATGACATTTGTAGTGAGTAGAAATATAATTTTAAAAAATCTCACGAATATTTAGTGTTGGTGAACTGATAGTTTAATATTGTATAATTAGATGTTAATGTCTGTTGAGGTTGTAAACGTCACTTATTTTATTTGGTTCAGGCATGAAACATAGAAAACGTGTTCAGATTTAAACTCAGCGGAACATGTCTGTTGAATATGTTGAACATATACGTTCAGTTTCAAGGTTATGTCAGCACAAAGTCGTTTTTAATTACGCCGTTTGTGTGATGCTATCTAGTCTTGATTTGCTACGGGGCTTATCATAATTTTGTAACAGCAAAAACACTTATTATTTTTTTACAATGATTTGTATTTCTTAATTGCAAGTGTTGTGTGGCGTGATTACAAGTCGATACGGCGGTCAATATTTTATTTTATATATATTTTTTTGTATTGCACCATCTTGACACTTCCTACGTACAAGTCGTTCGATATGTTTCATTACGACCATTGTGATGCAAAGATTTCATTTATCTCTCCTTATCGAGTCAACTTGATCTGTTTGTTCGAAAACGCGGGAAGAGAACGATAAGAGTTACTCGTTGTGCAATCATTGTGCTTCGTGATAAGGGAATTTTGAAATAATACGCAGTGACAGGGAGATTCGTATCTGTGGCAGAAAAACAACTACCTGACCGTGTTCTCAAAGTTACTCAGGACGTGTTTTCAAAGGTACAGAGGTCGTGTTTTCAAAGGTACTAAGGCTGTGTTCTTAAAGGTACTGAGGCTGTGTTCTCAAAGGTACTAAGGCTGTGTTCTTAAAGGTACTGAAGTAGTGTTCTCAATGGTACTGAGGCTGTGTTCTCAAAGGTACTAAGGCTGTGTTCTTAAAGGCACTGAAGTAGTATTCTCAATGGTACTGAGGCTGTGTTCTCAAAGATACTGAGAATGTGTTCTTAAAGGTACTGAAATAGTGTTCTCAAAGATACTGAGTCTGTGTTCTTAAAGGTACTGAAGTAATGTTCTCAATGGTACTGAGGCTGTGTTCTCAAAGGTACTAAGGCTGTGTTCTTAAAGGCACTGAAGTAGTATTCTCAATGGTACTGAGGCTGTGTTCTCAAAGATACTGAGAATGTGTTCTTAAAGGTACTGAAATAGTGTTCTCAAAGATACTGAGTCTGTGTTCTTAAAGGTACTGAAGTAGTGTTCTCAATGGTACTGAGGCTGTGTTCTCAAAGGTACTAAGGCTGTGTTCTTAAAGGCACTGAAGTAGTATTCTCAATGGTACTGAGGCTGTGTTCTCAAAGATACTGAGCATGTGTTCTTAAAGGTACTGAAATAGTGTTCTCAAAAGATACTGAGTCTGTGTTCTTAAAGGTATTGAAGTAGTGTTCTCAATGGTACTGAGGCCGTGTTCGAAAACTGCAGTTTAGAAATACATTTTAGCATTCGTCCATTTGAACGTTGAATACACAGTAAAAACGTTTCCTTTACATCGAAGAAGACATGTTTCAAGCTGCTTAGCTTGAGGTTAGAAAGTTTCGGACACCAAAAACTTGTAAATTAGGCTAACCTAACCAACCCTCGTGAATTGTCATAAGCTCTTGTAGAGTACTTACCTCCGTCATAGTACTCCTTCACTGTCTTGAGCCAGCCCACGTCATCATGAGAGTGCGGTACTATGTGCACATTCACCATTCCTTCCTTCAAGGCGTGGCATGACTGTGGGACACAACACTTCACACTTCAGTACATATAGATGACATTAGTAGGCTATTGTTATCACTGTCTTAGCTTCTGGGATGTCGCCGTCTTGTAACCAACACTTTTCCCCAAATACATTCTTAGCGACATACTAGGTAGGTCTTCCCACATTGGTGCTAAATCACTCAAAACTTTTTTTAACGGAATGCTTTGAAAAAAAATAGACTGAGAACAGTCACGCATTGCACAATTCTATGTAGACGTTCTTGGAAAATATTACTCCGTTCGAAAAAAAAAAATCATAACAAAATGGGTGATCCATTGGGTGCAAAAATCTGAAATACTTCGAGGTTCATTGCTACCACAATTTTACGCACAACTTATGGTATAGGCCTATTTGTGATAAACAATGTAGATTTACTTAAATATGAAAATTATGTTTCTTTAAAAAACAAAACTCAAAATCGCTCTAAAATTACCGGGCGTGGTCTTTAAACTTCTCTCACAATATTGGTTTATTTTAATTTTCGTTTTTTTGAAGTTCTGAAAAGTAAAATGTTAATCTGTGGTTACACAGCAAATCCTACTAACATTGCGCTACAATAAATCTAGGTCTCACGTTTGTTGAAGTATAAAGGTGTAATTATGTCGCAATCAGTGTAGCTATTTTTTTATATTCATAATTCGCTGTACTGAATCCAGCATGAATATACGCTCATAGTTCAATCGCTATACATTTATTGTAGTGCACAGCAAATATAACTTGCTGTAGGATCACGGATTTAACACTATTCTTCACAGATTAAACAAAACGCGAAAAAAAAAAGTAATAAAATTCAATATAGCGACTACACTAAAACAAACTGATATACCAAACTAAAAAAAAATCACAGGAGATAAAGACATTACAGGCTACAATGACATGCTCACAAAATTAAAGAATGAAAATTATTTGAATTTTAAAAAATGCTAAAACTGAAAATAAAAATTTTAAAAATTCAATATTTTTTTTTTAAAATACAAATAATTCTTAATATGTAATTTTATGAGCATGTAATTGTAGCCTGTAATGTCTTTGTCCACTGTGATTTTTTTGAGTTTGGTATATCAGTTCGTTTTAGTGTAGTCGTTAAAACGGAAACACGCAAAATGTGACTTTAACAAGACATTACGCGAAAATTATGAGAGATAAAAAAAATTTCATAAGAGCCAAATTTAGTCACATGTTGCGTCTAAAATAAGAAAAAAATATCTGGTACAAATATAAAATAATTATGATGAAAATTGCGGTAGCCCGCGCCCTTAAGGGACATATGCATTCCCGAAAAATGGATTTTGAAATGTTGCAAGCTAAATAATTTGTAAACCACTTGCGGCTGAGCGACTTACCGTCGAATAGTTGGTTTTTGCATCGCAGAGGTCATTCACTTAGGAATACATTGGTTGTGTTATTATTTTTATTGCTGTTTTTATTATTATTATTATTATTATTATTATTATTATTATTACTACTATTATTATACCCTTTCATACTTTAACAAAATATTGGATTGTCCTAACTCTCTCAAGTGAATAGTTTTGTAGAAATTCGTGGCGACAATATTCCGAGCAGAAAGCTAGTCGCCTGACAGGTAGGCAATCCACAACACACGGGACATCGGCTTTTGATAAGACAGTCGGTGTTTCCACTGAATAGTCACGATACATTATCGTTATCTGCTCATGTACACGATTATTTGCGCGAGAAAGCTACAGCTGGCTCTATCGGTGAAACAGCATGTGGCTAAGTTGCGACATTATTGGCATAATTGTTATGTTTCAAACTCGTATTAACGATATGTCATAATCACGCTTTAGTAATTCACGTTACCTTGCTGTAAACTCATAAATACATTACATTTAGTCATATATTATTTTTTATGAACATGTTCTCGCCTTTTGAGAGCCACCAAGTAGTCTATAGCTAGGGACCCTGGTTTTTCGCGAAAAGAATTTTGCCCCACTTTGTTTCAGTGCACGTCTGCAATTCTGCCTCATGGTAATTAGCAACGTGTCTATATGAAGAACCGTACATCATTTGTCTGAGCCAATTACAATAAAGTTCCTGCAACACCACACGTCTGTGATTTGCTGGTGGCTCGTGACAGTTAAAATATCCAATCATTGACCACGAAGCAGAACTACAGATGTCCACGTAAGGCACCGAACAAAGTGCGGTAAAATTCTTTTCGCGAAAAACCAGGGTCACTATATATAGCGTGTTTAAAAATTGATACCGAAGGCATTTGTACAATATTAAAGGAGTATAGTAATTTTTTTAAATTACCTTTATTGAAAATAGTGCTATGATTCATAAATAGAAATGATTATTTATTGTCGGAAAACTTGATTGTTTGCTGGATTTCAACATACGTTCAGATAGTCAGAATATTACAAGAATAGCTTGCATTTGGAGTTGTTGCCCTATTCTACTGAGCCGATAAGAATCCATAGATTGCAATATTTTGATGCCTGTTATTGGTCTGCAGACAGCTACGTTATGTCAGAAGCATACTACAGAATAATATGTTTTACAGTTAACTACAGGGTTGTCAAGGGTATGTATGCACAAAACATTTTCACGATAAACCATCGTCTCTATTCATAAAAGGAAAATTCAACACTCGAGGTGAGACCCCGTGTATTCTTTATCGCATGTTGTGTAATCACGTAGTTTTGTTAGTTACATGCAAAATATCAGGATAAGTCTGAAAACCACCGATAAAAGTCGCGTGGATACACCATACGAAAATTTTAAAACCAAATCACACATTCAACGTGTGGTCTACGAAAGACTTGGTAATGATATCAGGCGCTCTTCAAATTGGAGCTAAAGCCTGTGTTTATTATTAATAGCACAGGCGGTATTTTATATGGAACAGATACATTTATAACAACGTGCATTTGTAGTAATATCTGTGACATGCAAATTCCTTTACTGCCATCAAAAGTAATCATAGAAAAGTAAAGACTACTGTCGCATAAAACTGCGTGGAGCTGAAACCTAATCGGTTTTCCAGTTATCGAGTATTAATCAGTATGCTTAAATTTATAAAACGAAGCCTTATTGTGCCAACACTCTAGTTGTCCGGGTGGACACCCAGGAGCCTATTTGAGAACCTTTCCCTTCCCCACTGGCCACCTGGATGACCAGTCATGAGCAAGTTCCTTGAGACCAAAAAGGACTCGTCTAAACCGGAGATTTCAGTCATTTTTAGAACTTGAAGACGCCAGGTGCAGTTTTTGGTTAAACGTTTGTTTCTACAACCAGCAAGACGCAGATCCAGCCCGGAAGCCAAGACAGTATTTACAGGAAGTTTTCAGAAATCCTGTCCACGTACTCCGATTATTGTTACCTTGGAATAATTGTAATATAAAAACCTTCAACATCCGGAAATTATTTTTACATATTTTAGTAGTATTCTAAGTTGTGCTGTAGAAAACCTATAGATAGAGAAGGTGATTTATAGCGGGAAAAGTTGACTGTTTGCTAGACTTCAATGTGATGTGTTCATTTCCGACGCTTTTATTTCGTTACTGGCGAGTCCCTATTTGACTGTGCCAATGATAACTCTGGTGAACTACTTCTGGACGTATGAGATTCACGTGTAAACAACTATACTGTGCCACATAACCGTCGACCAATAATACATGACGCAGGAGGCTACGTCGATTTGCAGAATACGCTGGCAGAAAACATTCTCGCGATTTTCCACCATCTCTCTACCTATAGAACAAAGCGTTGAGACAATAAGTAAATGTAAAACAGGTTGTATAGAGAAGCACTGTACCACAGACTAAACAGTATCACAGCCGTGAAAGTTCACAGCGAGTTATTTCATTTAAGAAGATCGATTAGTTTTCGCTATTTGCATGGCAACGTAAGTAGCAAATGTTGACTTTGACGCACCTGTATGAGAAAACTATGAGAGCTAAAACTGTTTTGTACGAGGAAACTGTACTCACAAGTATCGTCTACGAAACTAACACTATTTCATATAAATATAAAATTATGATTTTATCGCACTTGAACACCCGTAACTTGCAATGTTACTGCTGAACTGAACTAGCAGTATTAATAATTCAGTATTACGTATACTTTTATTTAAACCAATGTGCTGGACATTAAGTCCTACTGCGAGGTTGTTAGTAAGGTTTCTTCTGTAAAATCATTATTTGCGGGTATACCCGTTCCTTAAACCCGGTACACGCTGTCCTTAAGAGTTAGTGGGCGGTAGCTTTCTCTTTGCGTTTGAGGCAGGGAAACGGGGAAGGAGATAAGTCGAATATAACACGTCCCTTCAAACAACTTATCGCCTCTAGGTGCGAAGGACTAGCGTGCAGGTTTTCGAAGAAACAGTTTTCCAGTGGGACTTCAAGCGGTGACCCTGTTTTTTAGTTGGGGAAACTATGTGGCAAAGTCCAATGCAGGTTTCTATGACTTAGTTTTACAATTATGATCGATATTTTCTCAGCTACAGCAACGTGAAAAGACCATGTTTAGCTCTTTTGAGGAGCTTGGGAATCATGTTTTTAATAAACGGACGGCATTTTTTAAATCATAGGAACACAGTTTGAAGTGTGTTTTCTTTTCGTAGGTAAACGCATTGGAAAAAATGTTAATAGTTGTACAAGGACAAATACTTCCCCTACCACGCTACAGCACGTCTCACGCGTCCGATCCAAGCTCTGTGGCGCCATCTAGTATTTGGGAGTATTCTCTCTTGTAGTCAGAGTTGAGACACACAAAATCACTTGCAGAAATCAGCGAACTTACGTATGTACGTTAACACACGGAAAAAATGTTCAACTCTAATCTCAGTAGAGAAGCCCTCTGTTGTGTGTATAAATTGTCCTTCTGAAAAGTGAGGTTAAAGTAGTGTGCAAGTCATGCAGTTTTTAATTCGTGTTGGAGTTGGACTGGAATTCAATCGTTCTCAAATGTAGGCCTATAGTTTTGACCAATGGAATTTAGGCAAGATCCTCCATATTACATAAATTCAGTAACAGTTTTATGGTTGTTACTGCCGTCTACATTAGCCACAATCGTCATGTTCGTAACCACCTTGTGTGTTATCTTTTATGTACTTGTTCGCATGAAACAGTTTTCAAATTGTAACACTTGTGACCAGTGCTACACAAGACCAGATACCAACACCAGAAGTCTACGGTAATTCTTAAGCCCTATATACAATTGAAAACTTTAGCATTTGACTTTAACATTTGACTTTACGATAGCTTTCAACACATTGCTTCTTATGGGGTCATACACAATGGCGCCGCCAAACGTAAAGCCGAGCATCCTTGACTTTATGTTTTCGATAAACTTAAAACCTAAAGTCAAAGTCAAGATGGCCGTTTGCAAAGAACCGCTGTTTATGTATGTCATAATAAAAAAATCTTTATTTCTGTGCATCGTTTTATTCTCCAATACTAAGATTTCATGAAAAATGTAACAGGTATGGTTTAAATGTATTCGGAAAAAATTGCAAATAGAATTTAAGAAGTATTTGGAGATGAACTGTAAGTTTCGTCAATAGCTGGCGTTGCTTTTGTTCTTCAAAATGTAATCATAAATTTAAAATATTTTAATAACTGGGTTTAACTTTTAATATCTTCTTGATATGCTTTTATGGCAAACAGATAATGAATTATATCACAATTTTTGCGTTAGAAAGAACGGATTCTAAAATCTTTTTCAACTGTCGTTACTTCAACTTGACGTTTGTATTGTGTACTGACAAAATACTTAAAGTAACGGAAACGTAAAGTCAAATGTTAAAGTAATGAACTGTGTATAGTTCCATAGTTACAGTAGTTTATCACAGTGTTATTTGTATTTATTGTTCTTTGTATTCATTGTTGGTAAACAAAGTCGTTTGCGTTTGCCCGCTGTATCGTATGTCCAAAAAATTGTTCTGTTCATAATACGAACCCATTGCTGCAATCGTTCAAAGATAACATTATTGTTGCTTGTGTCACGGACCAATGGAAACACTTCTCGTATGTTATATTGGTTGAGTTATTATATAAGGGATGTTCTGGCATTGAAACCCATGGATAGAGGTGCGTCAATTTCGTGGATTCATCTGGCAGCAGCTTAGACTTGTCAGTCCTATACACACACTGGTCACAATCGACAATTCATTGGTAGAGACCGGTTCACTGAGCTGTAGGCTAGCCTGCAAGAATATTTGTAAACTGAAGCAGACGGCAGCTGCTCATTAGCTGCTTGCGGTTAAATCTATACAGGTGTGTTTTAGTTACATTCCCGTTATTGGTTCAGATACTTCCAAGAGTTGTCAAATAAGTCAAAGACCAATCGCGAAAGCGACGCAATATTACAGTTAATGCAATTCTAACTTGTGCCCAAATGAAAACGTGAATTTTTCAGGTCTCTATGGCTTGTAACTGAACAAGCCGGTAGCAAGCGATAGCTGGACAAATTATTTCCTCATTTACTACTGGCTCGCAGTAGTCAAAGGCGTTTAGTGACAGCTGCAGCTAATCACACACGTGGCATTGCAGTATAAATTCTTGGCGGTCAACCTAACCTGGGACACAGACTAGATAGTAATACAGACGTGAAATGGCGTGGCGGCTCGTTTGATAGGGGCGAACTTCACCGCTAATTGGCTGATTTCTGCCCCGTGCCTGTGTTACGGCAGGTTTCCTATTGGCCTGGCTACCGGCTAGCAGAGCGGCCACCTTATGCTGATTGGCGGTAGGCGTCTCCGCCATGTTGCTGGCCAGGGAAGCCATTTTGCTGGCTGTGTGACTGAGTTCGCCGTCCTACCGGCTATTTCACTTCTGTATTCATAAATATTCTGTGTCTGGGATGTAGCTGCGAAATTGACGTACCTCTACCCATGAAACAAAAAAATTAACATGTCAGCTAATGGTTGGGGAGTATGACAGCAATGTGCGAGTTGTGCTCGGTGGCCTTGAAAGATAAGGTGTGTTTGACGTAATATGTGTAACGGAAAAGTGACGGTTAACGACACTCTTTCAACATGACTCAGTATACAGCGTGTTCTCATAATAGTGTTAAAATTAATTTGTTACAGTTGATTTTAATTATTCTTGCAATGAGAGAGAATGGTTTTCAGTAAAATTGCGGACATATGCTGTTTTTGCAGTATATCCTCCCAAGAAAACCGTTTGGCCGTGAAATAAAACATAAATTAAAAAATTAAAGCAAACCAACATATAAAACGAACCCTTGAAATTGTAAAAATATTATATTTAAAAACGAGTAGTCCTGTTCCAAAACTCACCTTTCCACTTTCACTAAAACTGAGCAAATATCGAAAAACTGATTTGCAAGCCCATTTGTGACATGGCCAAAGCAGTTTTTCAAAGTGTCTCTGTTATTGAATAAGGCGAGTTTTGGAAACTATCATCACGTCAATTTTAGTGCACGTTTAATAGCTACACAAAACTGTTCAGAACTCATTTTTCCTTGGTGATGGACAAGGAGAGTTTTGCAAGTGGACTACTCAAATTATCGGTGTCCCTTAGAACACTTCGAGGAGCAGCTAAGCAAACAAAATAGGTAGCTAGTTTAAATTAGCAAACACGAAACAAAATACGCAACTGAAACAAATATTACGTATTATGTGTATACATTTGCAATAATTTCATACGACAACACCAAATCTTACATTACAAGACTAGCACACAAATATGTGAATTTTGTTAATTTTTATTCTGCTTAGATTTCACTTTATTTATTTATTTATGATGATGAAATATTTATTATGATAACGTCACGTGCTAGACACGTGGGTGCAATAAGAAATGACTATACTTAACTACAGACACTAAGGACATGTACGCAGCAACACGTCCAGGTTAACATATCATTGCAGGATCACCTAATTACAAACATTTAGTAAAATCCAAGTTGATTGAACAACTAAAATATCAAAGTATAGCAAATATTCCATTTTATGTCAACAAGTAGACAGGAATGCAAATGTGGACGTTTACGAGTCATAACGCAAAAATTATGAGAAATAAGAAAGTTTCATTACGGCAAAATTGTGTCACAATTTATGTCTAAAATAAGAAAAAATATCTGATAAAAATATAAAAATAAAAAGTATGGCGATGCTATAGGCCGTGGCCCATTGATTCCCCGTTTAAGCTTCGTGGCTGCAAGCAATGTAGGCAGAGGTCTTAAGTCCTCTATCTTCGTTTGTTTTTCGCTGTATGAGGCGCGCGGTGGACGTGAAGAAGTAGTTTATCTAGTCAAGTCCACCCACTGATACGGTGAACGCACATAGGTGTCAGTATCTGTACGTCACAGTTTAACTACAAGGTTCGCTCACACAAAAAGATAGCAGTAGATATTTCAATTGCAAAATATTTACAGCGGAAATATTATCGACGAGTTGTGTGCTATGGTACGTGTAAACACATAGAAGTACTGATATTGCTATCAGAGTTACACGAAGGAAGAACAGAAGTTGAAATAAGTATTTTTTTACAATTTTATTTTATTTACCAAAGCCATTATCTTGTCCATGCAACTCCTCTCATCTGTCGTTGGTAGAGCCACGTCAAGTGAGGTGATTTTGTACCACTCAGATTTTTATTATTTTATTTTTAGGTTATTTGTGTGAAATATAAGTAACTCTAATTGAGTATTTTAAACTATATATTTGAATCATCCATTTAAAATTTAAACTTGTCTACTAAATAACCACAAAATAATCGTCGTAAGTGGCACAAAGTCACCCCATTTGACGGCACTGATATTTGGTGTAAAGAATTTTCCACCCATTTGTTTGAATACCTTACGTGTAGGGACCCCTGATTTTCGCGAAAGGAATTTTGCCCCACTTTGTTTCGGTGACTTATGCACACATCTGCAGTTCTACTTCATGTTTATTGGCAGCGTGTCTTTGTGAAGTGATGTCTCTCATTTGACTTTGTCAATCACAATAACGTTACTACAACTTCACAAGTCTGTGATTTGCCAGTAAAACACCAAGACACGTCAGAGCTAAGACGTCCAATCACTGGTTATGAAGCAGAGCTGCAGATGTGAACGTAAGTCACTGAAACAAAGTGGGGCAGAATTATTTTCGCGAAAATCAGGGGTCCCTATAGTTATGTGCACAACTGCAGTTGTCTTAGAGATCTACCCTCAAATCACAGACGTGTGGTGTTTCAGTAACCTTGTTCTGATTGGCTCAGCCAAATGTGTGAAGCTTCTACACGCAAAGACACACTGCAAATAGCCACGAAGCAGATCTGCAGAAAAACAACTAAACATGTTGGTGCGAATTCTTTTTCCCCAAAAAAAATTGGTGGATCTATTCATTGGCTGTCCGCTTCAGTTAAACGTAGTTATCACACCTCATTCTCTTCTCGATGTTCTCTAAGTAATATTCTTCCTAGTCCATCCTAGCTTACTTTTCTTCCCAGCACTTCCTTTCAAAACTGTAAGTGATGAAAGTATTGTGCCTGAGGACTAGAGATGATGGTATATCGCTAAAATGTTTTGTGCCGACATAGCCTTGAAAACACTGTAGTTTCTTGCAACCTTGGTTATGTACGTATGTCACAACGTAGCTGTCTGGAGACCAACAACAGACATCAAATATTACAATAGCGGGATTCTTCTTTGCTCAGTCAAATAGGGCAACAGCTGCAGGTACAACTGAATGCCAGTAATCTTCTGGTAACCTGAACGTGTATTGAAACCCAGCAAACAGTCAAATTTTCCCGCGATAAACCATCATCTCCACCAATGACATGTCCAATAAGATTTAATTTTCTCTACTGTATTTCCTTTAGTAATCTTCTCTAATCTCTAGGGCCCGGTAGTTTTCGTGAAAAGATTTTTGCCCCTCTTCGTTTCAGTGCCTTACGTACACACCTGCAGCTCAACTTCATCGCTAGAGCCACGATTTTATGGCGAAAAGGTTTTTGCAACATTTGGCTTCAATGCTTTATGTGCACATATGCAGCTCCGCTACATTGTCTGTGATTGGGTGATTTTACTCTCACTCGTCTTGGCAAATTACAGACGTACGGGAGTCACAATAATGTTATTCTGATTGGCACAGTCAAATGCGCAACGTGTATGAACAAAGACACGCTGCCAGTAATCATGAAGCAGAGCTGCCGATGTGCACGAGAGACACTGAAACAAAGTGGGGCAAAATTCTTTTCGCGACAAAATCGTGGCCCTATTCATCGCTATTGACAGAGTGTTTTTGTGCATAGTCATTATTCATTTGACTGTGCCAACCAATGTACGGATAACTGCGAAACATCACGTCTGTGATTTGCGGGTTTAACCTCCACACGCTGTGTGTTATGGCATCCAATCACTGACCACATAGCAGAGATGCAGGTGCGCTCGTAAGGCACTGAAACAAAGTGTTACAAAAATCTTTTCGCGAAAACTGCCGGGCCCTACTAATCTCTGATTTTACTTGACCTCTTGTTATTTGGCTGTAGTTCACCAAGTTACCGATAATGTTGTGCATCTTTGACGCTGCAATCAGGGCGGTCGGGCTCAAACTCCGCCCACTTTGTTTCAGTGTTTACATTAAAGTAACTAAAAATTGCTGGAGCCATGCTTTAGGGTTGTGAATGAAGGAACTATGTCATAAATTGATAAAAATAATACGTTTTGATAAATTGTTTATCTTTATAAAGTAAACACTGAAAAAAGTGGGAGGGCAGTGGGCGGAGTTTGCGCCCAACCGCCCTGACTGCAGTGCCAAAGACGCACAACACTCTCGGTAACTTAGTGAACTGCAGCCAAACAACAAGGGGGTCAAGTTTCCAGGCGAGTGTCCAGACCTGTTCTTCTACGACCGTGGTTATTGGTCCTCTTCAATTTTTCATTCAAAGGAAATTATTTTGGTGTTTACCTTCGTGAAATGTTACATGATGAATAGAATACAAAATCCGCAGAACAACACTGCCGTTCAGCGTTTTAAAAATAAATTTAATGCAACGTCATCCAATTAATTAAATGTGAAATTTGCATTGACACGTTTTTGACATGAAATATTACGAACGATAACGGCAGTTCAGTAATTAATGATGAGGACTGATGACAGACTTCCCAGAATTGCCATGTTAATGAAATATGTCCACAAACCAATCAATTCTAATTGTAAACTCCTCTTGCCACAAACATTTAAAAATCTCGAAATAATTTTCGTTACTTCATTTAACTTTTCAACATACTATTTGTTAATGATAATGCATGATTATAACTGCATTATTTCGATTCGTTATTATTTCACTGCAATATTTATTTTTCGATAATAAGTTGTCCTGCGTAGGAGGGAAACTTCGAAATATTCGGTTAAGGAATCGTTTTCCCTATCCCAGTTACCAGAGCCTGACTCTTTTCCAGTTTACCCAGAGTCCAACTTTCACTTCCACATAGCAGTGTACTCCATATAAATGATATTACAAGAGACTTTATGGTGTATATTTGCATTATATGTTTGCTGGTTTAAATTATTCTCTTAGTCATTGCTCTCTATTATCGGCGACTTCCGATTTGGACCGCCGAGGTTGTGACAAAATCACCACGTTTGTGAGAAAGGAATAAATATTTTCCTAAAATAGGGACATTCATCCCGGTACACACTATCCATAATTCAGCACCGAATTCCGTGCCTAATTCAGTGCAAGTAACACTGCGACAATGTGTACCGCACGCGGGTTCCAGACAGAATTCCGTACTTAATTTCACAGATAGAGCCCGTCATATTATTCATCGTAGTGTATGTTCAAACGCATGCGCTATGCACAATTTCAGCTCCTGCGCATGCGAAGTACGCAAGCAGGGTTGCCAATATGACTTGAGCAGAAATAAAATTCTTGTTTCCTACTGAACAAACGACTATCGGAGTTTCCAAAACCTAAATAATACGAGATTGTTCCACTTATTTGGCAATTGCATGTATGATTTGTACTGTGAAATAGTTTTCGGGAATTTTACGGTTACACTCTATGGAATATAGCAACCAACATCACAAATATATTTTTCTTCTTTACGTACCGAAACACGCTAGTAAACAAAGATAGTGTGTACAAAACACTGAGGATTTGCTACATAATTCTTGTACAAAACTGCAATCGATACTTATGAACAGAATTAAGTGAGTAATTCAGTAGAGAAATAAGGATAGTGTGAACCGAGATTTAGCTTTTATTGATGCTCATGCTGTCAACATATTATTACTAACGATTGTTTTAAACGTTAAAGGAAGAATGTTAACTGAATTATTAACATAAATATGGAAACAAGTGGTTCCCTAAATGCGCCTCTGGCTACAATCGTGTGCGGAATTCGAAGTCGTAACTGTACAAAGTTGCCACCCTGCGGCACTATTCCTCGGCAAAGGGCATTCCCGTATTCATCTGTGTTTTATATAACCCAACTGGCTTTATTTGTGATGAAACCAAAGTTTCCACCTTCTGTTACACGAACTCGCTTCCGTGCCGTTTAACACATTAATGTGAAGAGATTATAGAAAGATACAGAACGTCTTAGGACGATGGATATGAGGCTTTGAGGCGGAAGGGGGAGGAGCCCATCCGCCATATTGATATCTGAAACATGTTGTTTGTTACCATAGCAAAGAGAATAATGCTGCTGTGGTGTGGCCAACCATAACCTCAGTTCTCAATACACATACAGGAACAGCTGATTGCACTCCGCTATATTTCTATTTGAATAAGCAAAATGTGCTTGGCTTCAGTACAGGCTGCTAATGCTCCATCTGTTCATGTGTGACTACCGCTAGAGAAAATGGCTTTGTCGTACACTAACAGACAAAATTAAAATAACAATAAAATGTAATAACTTTACACACTAAGAATAGCGATATACTTTAAACTTTTCAAAAGGATTAGGCATCAAAGTGTAAAATCACGCTGATAGCGTTCCCAATATAAATGCATAGAGACATGCAAAATTCGCTTTATTATTTGGTGATATACTAGCCTTCACTGTCCTATAGATTCTTGAACATGTTTCGTGTTTTCATTGGATAGCTGTGGTGTCATTTGACTGTGAGTGCCCTGCATACTAGGACTGGGAGACTTCTGCTATTGGCCAGATGTCTCCTGCGAGCATCACCAAATTCAGCTAATTGCTGACGTCGTACGAGCGTACAGTACGTCGGAGCTCAGTCTTCTGATAGAAAATAACGCGAATTTTACACGTCTCTATAAATACAGAGTATACTATAAAATGCTGTGGAAAAAACATAGTGATGAGTATTGTTTTTGACTGGTGAATCAGGGAAAGCCACTGGTGTTGGAGAGAGCGAAGTGATAGTATAAGCGGTTCGTAATAAAATGAGCAGTTTTGAAGATTATCTTGTCTATGGTCATATTTCATAAATGTTATTTATTGTGATTGTAGACGTTAACGTACATTACAATCTATGGTCGTTACTTAGGTTGCATTATTTATGATGAAAAGTTACAAGAAACTATAAATTGTGTGAAATGATAAAAGTAACAAGTGTTTCAGAACCACACATGTGCCTGCGGTGTTGTGACATTTACTGTAGAGAAGACAACAGTGTGCTGTGTCAAACGTCAGGTAACGCACTTGACGACAGCGAGCAGGGACTCACACACTGGTAGACACAGGGAGATAGGAAGCTATGGTCATGGCGCTTGTTCAATGGTTGTCGTCACGTCTCAGTGGACGTGCTAACTCAACCAGCACTTTGTATTCGTGTTTGTATCTGCCGAGCTGTGGTCGGTGTTGTTTCGCCGTCACAGCTTTACAATGAGTGAGGGACTTTGGTCAGCGCTTGGAGAAGTCCTCGACTGGCGCATGGGCGGCGTTGCAGCGTATCACGCGTATTCTTTTTTACCTGAAACCGCTTAAGGCCATGATCTCCAGTTTATTTCAAACAATAGCAAATAATTCAAAATTTTTTTAACCAAATGCTTTGGAAAAAATTTCAGACAGTGTACAGTCATACGATACACAATTTTGCCAGAAATTTTTTAAAAAAATGTACCGTTTGCGAGAAAAAAATTATTTTACTTCATTTTGTCTTTTTTTCACAACAAAATGTGTACTTTTTCGGGGGCAAAAATCTAAAAATCAGTTTGGTGTATTGCAACAGAAAAATTCATATAAAACCATTGGTATATAAGTGTTAAAACTGCCAAAGGAACTTTTTATATGTGTATTAATTTGCGCTACAAAAAATTTTTTCGAAACCATTGCTAAACTAGGGATCGAGGCCTTAACTTATTCATATTATGTTTTTCTACGAAAATACCACACATTTGCAACTGCGCTTATATGTTTTCAAAAATCCTGCACGCTTGTTATAAACATGACTTCCGGGCCTCTCAAAACGGCTGAAACTTTTTTTTTTTTTTTTCACTTTGTAACTCCGATAGTACTGCCTGGATTCGTAAAGTGCAAATCGAGAGGCATGCGTTGGTCTTTACTTCATAGTATTCAAAAATTAAATGTTTTATTTCCTGTAGTTAAAAGACTAGAAGGAAAACCTTGCACGCCAGTTTGGGGCGCTGCAAATAGAGGCGATATGCTTCTCGTCAAGCGTGGGACACTGGTTCTTATCGTTACACTGTTACCACGTGTCAAAGGTGGAAATTCGACACCGGCGAAGACTCCTCTTAACATCGAGGTCTTTAGCGCTGGTGAGGGGTGATACGAGGTGAGTATGGAGCAGCGCCGGAATGAAAGGGCGTGTGAAACGGGAGGTTCCAGAGAAAACTCGCCGACCAACGGCATCGTCTGGCACAATTCCCACATATGAAAAACCGGGAAACGACCCCGTGGAGACTCGAACCCGGATGGCCTTGGTAGAAGGGAATGGTCCGACCATTTGGCCACCGCGACCTCCGCGGCTTTACAAGAACCAATGGCGAAACGTGGAAGTGTTCCGAGGATAGTGGTGTTTAGGTTATGTACGACCAGGGCGGTGAAATTTTCTGAAAATAATTTAGCCCCAGTTTGTTTCAGTGCCTTACGTGCACATCTGCAGCTTTGCTTCATGGTTATTGGCAGAGTCTGTGTGAAGTTATGTCTCTCATTTGACTGCGCCAATGACTGTAAGGTTACTGCAGCTCCACGCGTCTGTGATTGTTAGAGGCAATGATTTTTGGTGGAAAGAATTATGCAACATTTAGCTTCAGTGACTCGTGTGCACATCTGCAGCTCTGCTTCATTGTCAGTGATTGGCTGTTTTCATCTCTCAACACATTTGGGATTTACCCGCAAATCGCAGACGCGTGTTGTCGCAGTGCCGTTTTTCTTATTGTCACAGTCAAATGAGTGACGCCTCTACAGGAATGCTCGCTGCCAGTAACTACGAACCAGAGCTGCAGATGTGAATGTGAGGCATTGATACTAAATGTTGCATATTTTTCTTCGCCGAAAATCATTGCCTCTAGTGATTGCGGGTAGGACACCAAGACACGTGACAGTTCAAATATCTAATCACTGAGTATGAAGCAGAGATGCAGGAGCGCATGTAAGGCTCTGAAGCAAACTGTGGCAAAAATACTTACGCGGAAAATTCCTGTCCGTAACAATATTTCACTAAATCATCAGACTGATAGGAGCAGGTACACTCTTCAGCCAGTAGCACAGACTAGATAGTAATACAGACGTGAAATGACGTGGCAGCTTATTTGATACGAGCGAACTTCGCCGTTTATTGGTTGCCCGAGGTTGTTGATGCCAGCCCCGTGTATGTTTGGATCCTGCATGTTACGGCAGGTTTCCTGTTGGCCTGGCTGTCGACTATCAGGGCAGCCACCTTACGATTATTAGCTGTAGGCGTTCCCGTCGTGTTGCTGGTCAGGGAAGCCATTTCGCTGGCGTTTGTGACTGAGTTCGCCTTCCTACCGTCCATTTCACTTCTGTATTCCTGAATATTCTGTGCCAGTAGCGCGCAAGAGGCGAGGAACGAACTGTCCGATCACACGACCTCAATAACAGAAAAATACTCTTATTGGTAGACCGCGCCTCTGTCAGGAAATGTGCGTACGTAAGTTATCTCGTAGGAAGTTAGGCGTGATGTGGGAGTTTCCTCGGAGTGCTTCAGTTTCCTCCCTTGTAGTTATTTCGCCATTCTCATCTCATCCGACCCAACTCCCGCTTACATTGCAGAACATTATTTGAAAACTAGCAGCAAAAAAATTATTTTATAACACTACCGGTAAACTATTGTATGTTTTATAAGTAGAGGCACGAGTATTTCGTGTATTAATCTGGCAACAGCCTAGACTTCTCGGATCTATACACACACTGGCCGAAGTCAAATATCCATTGGCTTCTAACCGTAACACGTGTTACCACCACGACTTGTTTCCTTATTTATCACTGGCTGCAGTCGTCAAAGATGTGTTGAAACATGTGTCGTCTATAATCACAGGAGTAGTGAAGTATACAGTATTGGCATTATACCTGACCTAGAATCAATACGCGAAATAATCGTACCTCTATTTATAAGCGACTTCAGAAAAAATGTGCAAATAAATACCATGGAGTGCGGTTATTTTGCGCCGGCATGGCATAACTTTGCGCTATACGAATATGTGATTTTAGTGCAATTTGTTAAAGCTGTCGGAATTTTATGTGAGTAGATTTTTTTTCTGTTTATTGGGCTCTACGTCACGTTGACTACGAGGTCATTTTTGAAACGTTTACACGCTACTGTAATCAAGGACAGGAATTGGTAGGGACATAGGACATGGTCTTTGCTATAAGGCTCCAAATACACGATGCCCAAAACATAGCAGATTTCATACCCACTTTCTGGTACCATAGAGAAAAGTTACTAAAACAGAGAATGGTATCAAAAAAATCGCAGCCTACTGTGCTGCCATCTAGTATGAAATTTTGCAAGACCTAGGCCACCTCTCGAATTATCGGCCAATCACAGGTATCTTGAGCTCTCCTATTGGCTGATTCGTTTCAACAGGCGAAGCGGCCGCACAGAGGGAACAGCGAAAACACAGTGAACTGAACAGACGTCGAGACTTGGCCGCAACATTTAAATTAAAAGCACTTAATTATTTTATGCCAACCGTGTCATACTGCACACAATACATTGACATAACCACTGAATACATGAATTGTACTTTTGTCGCTAACAGCTGACCGTTTTTCGTCTTGTAGAAACCACGCCGGGACGCGCCGTTTCCTACTTGTATTGTCACGCGGCGTTGTAGTAAATATACTGTATTTGACGTGAATTCAGTTTTATTGCTGACAAAGGATCTACTGTACACGTTTATAACTCATTGGAGTTCACGCCAGACCTATTCTTGTATAGTCAGAGAAAATAGACACGCAATAACAAGTGTAGGCCCTACATCACAGGGACAATAACATGACGGCACTGGTTTTTGTACTGAGCTAAAATACATGTTCTTTTCATTTGTTTTTTCCTCGAGTTATACGGACGCAAATAAAGAAAATGTGGTACTGTTATTCACTAAATTAAACGTACTTGTGATCAAAAACACAGTTAAAAAATAGGTAATTTCATCTTTCCAACTCTGTTTAAAGCGGAGAACATTGCTTTGGTCGATTTTTGTCGGAGATACCCGAAGTGGAATTTACGTAACTGCTTACCCTACAGAACTACTTAAAGCATTTTTTTTCGTGTATGTGGATAGCATGTCAGACTTTTACTGTGTTTGTAAACTTAATATATCAATACTCAGTATTACAGATCTCAAGTATATTTAAATTAGCCTAATTGTCTTATTTGAGTTATTTACAAATCTGTTACTGTTGGTCATTGGTTGATATAGGTAATGTTATACTTTGTAATGCATATTTTGTATTGCTGAGTGTCATATTTATCTTGTTTGTAAATTTAATATTTCAGTACTAGCATTAACACCATTCTCAAGTGTACTTGAATTAACCATATTGTTCTATTTAAGTTGTTTACAAATCTATTTTGTATCATACATATTAATTGGTTGATATAATTATGTTATTCATTGTGGTGTCCACTTTTGTAGTGGTTGAGTTATGTAACTTAGACAGTGTGTATATCAACATAAGTGTATTTGTTTGTTATATTGTATACATTGTTTAGCTGAACACTTGTGTGTTGACTTTTGTATAAGCATTTTGTTTTGGTTATAGTATGTATGAATGTATATACCTATCCCTTTTCTCTTTATTGTACTGACAATTTCCTTCCAGCATGAAATGGAAATTTGGGGGCTTTAATAAATTAATTAATAAACATAATCCTTTATTTCTTTAATGTGTTATTATTTTTATTTCAGACGTATGCTAGGTATATTATGTAATGCAACGTTATATTATTACAAATTTTTAAATATGAATTTAACATTGCATGTATCATATCTTCTAAGCACGCACTGCTTCGAACAATTTCATGTAAATATCCAGCAATGTATTCTAAGCCCAGATATGAGATAACAATAAGGACGGAGCCTGCTAATTCTCCGTCTGTATTGTTCTCTCATATCTTAAACTCGGTATACACTATTCTTTATTCTCTACTCAATGCCTTACTTAATTCTGTTCATAATCGTCGACTGACATTTCATAACAGAATTCTGTAGTGCTGTATGTGCTGTGTACACACTATCGTTGTTTACTAACATGTTTCTGTGCAGAAAGAAGAAAAATATATTTGTAATGTTGGTTACTATATTCCATAAAGTAACTGTAAAATTTCCGAAAACTATTTTACGATACAAGACATACGTACAATTGCCAAATAAGTGAAAATATCTTGTTATATTTAGGTTTTGTAAACTCCGATCGTCGTTTATGCAGTAGGAAACAAGAATTTTATTTCTATTCAAAGGAGATTGGCAACCCTATTTTTGTATTTCGCATGCGCGTGGCTGAAACTGTGCACTGCGCATGCGCGTGAACATATACTATGATGAAAAATAGGACGTGCTCTCTCTGTGAAATTAAGTACGAAATTCTGCCTGGGACTGTCGCAGTGCTACTTGTGCTGAATTAGGTACGGAATTCGGTCCTGAATCATGCATAGTGTGTACCGGACCAAAAATACTTTTCGTTTATTAATACGAAATTAGAATTTCTTGTGGCTAAGGGATACGGGTTGTTACAGCCCCTTAAACCTCTCCTCTTCGTGCCTACGCACCAGATAATACCGAGTGCTGTTACTGTCATATTGAAGGTATGACGTCACACGAAGGCACGTATATAAATGCATTGAGATGTGTGAAGTCATACCTCCTGACCAACAGCTTCGCGTCCTGCTAGGCAGTTTCCGTTCCACAAGCGAAGGACGAGATAAGAGTACTTGGTCTATATAGGTTACAACATACGCTATGTTCTATCTGCAAGTTTGTCTAATCTCTTATTCAAGCAGCTGGCATTACGAAACGAAAATTCAGTGCTGTACTACCACTACCAAATTAAAAAATATATTTTTTAAAAATTAATTTTCAAATAGAAAAAATGCGCAGTGATAAATAATTCTTACGCTAATTACGTACTATGAACAGGGCATGTGGTTTTCGCGAAAATATTTTTGGACCAACTTATTCCAGCGTCTTTTGTACACCTCTGTACCTGTGCTTCGTGGTTATTGGCAGAGACGTCTCTGTGCCAATCAGAATAATGTTGGTGTGGCAACACTAGTTCGTTATTCGTGGTTAAAACCTTACCATAAACCAGAGTGGATTCCGAATCCTTACGGGCGCGATTCGCCTCAGTTTTCAACGTCTTTATTTATTTTATATTTGTACTAGATAGTTTTTTATTATTTTAGACATAAGTTGTGATTAAATCTTCCTCTTAGGAAACTTTTGTATCTCTCATAGTTTTTGTGTAATGAGTCGTAGACGTCAAAATTTACACTTAACGGTTTTAAGCACGCCACTAAAACCAACTGACATACCAAACCGATAAAATTCACACTGTATAACAATATTGTAGGCTATGATTTGACATATATAAAAACAAAAAATAAAATATATTTGTATTTAATAAAAAAAATGCTGAATTTTGAAATGAAATTTTAAAAAATATCAACACTTTTTTTATAAATACAAAAAATATATTATTTGTTTGTGTACATGTCAGATCATAGACGACAACACTGTTATATAGTGCGAATTTTTTTCAATGTTGGTATGTCAGTTGTTTTAGTGGCGTACTTAAAACCGTAAAGTCCAAATTTTGACGTTTACGACTCATTACGCTAAAACTATGAGAGATACAAAAATTTCCAAAGGGGAAGATTTAATCACTATTGATGTATAAAATCAGAAAAAAATATATATATGGTACAAATATAAAAATAAAAAAAGACGTTGAAAACTAAGGTGAATCGCGCCCTTAAGTGCACATCTGTCGTTCCCGTTGCTTTCACGGCAATTGTTTTTTTACTCCTAAATAAGAGCATATATCGAAAAAACAGTTGTACATTTTTGTTAAGGACTGTTTCAACAATGTAGTCAAATTTTTTCTAGACAGAAAATTATATAGATCGGACTTGTTAGTTCATTAAAAAGAATGTCCTTAACTGCAGAATTAACTGAAACCCTTGTGTAATTTGCCTTGAAAAGTAGACAGTACTTGTAAGGCCTCGCTCTTTAGTTTTGCAGTGGTTTCGAAAATATTTTTTTTAATCGCAAATTGATACCTATGTCAAAAATTCATTCTTAGAGTTTAAACACTTATATATCATCATTCGTATCTGAATTATTCTGTTGCAACATGCCAAATGGATTTTTACATTTTTGCTCCTGAAATATCGCATATTTTGATGTCAAAATAAGCCAAAATGAAGCAAAATGATTTTTTGCTAGCAAACGGTAAATTAATTTTAAAAACGCTCAGAAAAACTTGTGTATCGTATGACTGTACACAGTCTCAAATCTTTTCGAAGCATTTTGTAAGAAAATATTCAAGTTATTTGCAATTGTTTTAAATAATTGAAAGATCATGGTCACGGTCGTAGAAGAACAGGTCTGGACACTCACCTATCTAACAATGTATTTTGCTTGACCCTCTTGTTGTTTGGCTGTAGTTAGTCAAGTTACTTTTTGGCGCTGTTTTCCGGGCGGTCGGACTCAAACTCCGTCCACTTTTTTTCCATTGTTAAATTTATAAAGTAAATAAAGATTGCTGGAGCCTTTTCTTAAATTTGTGAACGAAGGAGGTATTTCATAAATTGATAAAAAAAATACGTTTTGATAAATTGTTTATCTTAGTGGAAAGGAAGTGGGCGGAGTTTAGTCCGACCGCCGTAACATCAGCGCCAATAAAACACAATATTCTGGGTAACTTGGTGAACTACAGCCAAACAACAAGGGGTCAAATATCCAGGCGAGTGTCCAGACCTGTTGTACGACCGTGATCGTGGCTTTAACAAAACCACAGATTAAATAAGTAGTAACAGAAGCGACAAGATGTGATTTTTTATCGTACTCGTTTTGTCTTTGGATTTCAATGACGTCGAAGTTCGCGGAAATTTGGTTACCTTGAAGTTTAATAGGCTTTATTTTATTATTTGTGAGGAAATTGATACGTAAGTTATTACCATTTCTAAGTATGTAAATGAGATGCTAACAAATTTCAGTATTTCTTGAAATATAAGCGTTTGTTTGAACCAATGTCTCAAATTCCGTATGGCTTTGTTTACATTCCTGTACTCCCCGAGAACTCGTACAATAACAGTGGTTAAAAAGTTCAATTTTGTCGCATCTAATATAGTTAATTATTATCTGATGTTGAGCCTCGAATCGTCAAGTTTACCATTTTTAAATATTAAGCTAATATAGAAACTAATTGCAGTATCTCAAGCACTACAAGTGGTTGTATAAACCAATGTGTCTAATCCACGTGGTATTGTTTACATTCCTGTACGCCCCGAGAACTCGTACAATAACAGTGGTTAAAAAGTTCAATTTTGTCGCATCTAATATAGTTAATTATTATCTGATGTTGAGCCTCGAATCGTCAAGTTTACCATTTTTAAATATTAAGCTACTATAGAAACTAATTGCAGTATCTCAAGCACTACAAGTGGTTTATATAAACCAATGTGTCTAATCCACGTGGTATTGTATATATTCATGTACGCCCCGAGAGCTGGTACGATAACAACAATGAAAAAGCCTTCCTTGTCGCTTCTGTTAGCATTATTTATTCTGTGACAAAACCATGGAACAGTTTTTTCAATATCTGCTCTCGTTTAGGATTTTAAAAAATATAAATAATATATAATAAATAATTCATGTTAGATCATGGCCTTACCACAGAATATTTAGGAATACAGAAGTGAAATAGCCGGTAGGCCAGAGAACTCAGACACACACGCCAGCAAAATGGCTTCCCTGGCCAGCAACATGGCGGAGACGCCTTCTGCCAATAAGCGTAAGGCAGCTGCTGTAATAATCGGCAGCCAGGCCAATAGGAAACCTGCCGTAACATGCAGGAGCCAAAAATACACGGGGCTGGCATCAACGGTCTGGGACAGCCAATAAGCGGCGAAGTTCGCCAACATCAAACGAGCCGCCACGTCATTTCGTGTCTGTATTACTATTTAGTCTGTGGCCTTACGATGTTTTGGAGTTCTGCCAACTAATACTCACAGACGAGTGGTATCACAGTTAACTTTGTTATTGCTACAGTCAAATACGTGACTTCGCTGCATAAAGATACGCTGCCAATAACGGTTGAGTAGAGCTACAGATGTGCACGACAGAAGCGACGCGAATGCCCGCGACACGAAAAACAAAAAGATGTCCACCAATCAGCACCGGAGTTTCTGTGACGTCGGCACGTCCATCTCGATACTGATTGGCTGACAGCTTTTGTTATTCGAGTCGCTTCTGCCGCGTCATTGTGATTCCAGCGTGAGACACTGAAACAAGCTGGGGCAAAAATATTTCCTCGAAAGTCAGCCGCTTCTAGCTATAAATGAATAGTTTCGGTAGTCAGCCTTTTTAAATGTAATAATTGGTCGGCTCACCGCGAAGCCGCAGGTCTGTAGCTCCTGCTGTTCACCGTAGTCAACAAACAGCGGCAGAGCAGCGACGAGCTGGACGCCCAGTGCTGCCAACACCAACACACCCGCCGTCGTCGTCCTCATGTCCTTGGGCAGTGCTGCCAATCTGCCAACTGACGCGCGCTAACACAACACCTGCATTATAAACTGTAATCGCTTATCAGAGTCTAAAAATCCATCCCGCAACGATAACGTTTATCGTGAATGAAAAATAGCGGGTAGAAAAAAATGCCGCCGATAAAGTTGCCGGCACTTAGTAACGGTCGCTATCAATCATGGGATTTGAACATCTCGTCGTGCGAGGTGTGTGGTACAAAGAACTACCTGGATGTTCGAGCTTCCTCTCTTATAAAACTTAAAAAATAACTGTTATTAGATCTACAACACTGACTTCGACGGAATTCCCTCCATGTTATTGTTGAAAATGTCTGGGCTGATTTCTTCTTATTCTGATTAATGGACCTAATTCTAACCCCGTGTAAACATGCGGTGGATGTAGATAGATACGTTAAAATTTTTATTGATGTTGAGCATACCATTCATATAACACAGTGGCGATTTTAAGGGGGGGGGGGAGCTACCGGGCTACCAAAAAAAAATCATGTTCAACATCATGAAGCCAAAGTATGTCCAGTCGCCTCAAGGAAACTGGAGTTTTGTTCTATGATGATCCAAGTACATGTAATGTGTCCTACTTGTATGTTTGTTATTTTTAATGTTATGTAACAGTAGACAACCACGCTTATGAGATGGTTGGTATTTTTTACAATTCACAAAGCCCTCCCGTCCTCCCCAATACGCTCAGAAATTGTATTCACAGTGTTAGTTCTTCGTTCTTTATCGTTTTTCTGCAATAAAAATCGTTAGTTCCAAAATTTTAACTGTCACTAATTAGTAATTAATTTTGGATGGGGGCTACTTCACGCTAATATGTGTAAGAAAAATTTGCAAACAACGATAGTTATTGTGGAACGAACGATAACTTGCGAAGAACGGTGTGAGCATTTTGAGATTGTTTGAACATTTGGGAGGGGGCAGTGTGAAGTTGGCCCCCCAAATTTAATTAACTAAAAATTTTAACCATCTTTTTTTACTGCGCAACAAACAATAAATAACGAAGAACTAACGCTGTGAAAATTTTAAATTTATTTCTGAATTTTTAGACAGACGAGGGGGGGGGGATTGTGTGTAGTTCCTCCCCCTCCTAAAATTTAGTTAAATAATTAGTGGTAGAGATCGAATAACTGATGCTGAAAATTTTAAAAAGTTTTCTGAACATTTGACAGCGTGAAGTTGGCCCACCAAATTTAATTAGGTATTTAGTCGCAGTAAAAATAACGGTTTTTATTGCAGAACAAACAATAACTAACAAAAAAACTAACACCGGAATATTTTGAAGATGTTCTGAGCATTTGGGGGGGGGGCGGTTTTAAGTTGCCCCTCCCCCATAGTTAATTAGGTAATTTGTGGCAATAAAATTTCGAAACTAACGGTTTTTTCTAAACAAACAATAATTAACGAAGATCTTACGCTGAAAATAATTTGAAAATTTTCTGAGCATTTTGGTGGGGCAGTGAGAAGTTATCTCCTCCCCCCACCCAACTCAAATTTAATAAGCTAACTACCGACAGTTAAAATTTGAAACTAACGCTTTTTTTTTTTGAGAAACAAACGATAATTACTAATAACTAAAGCTATGAATATATTGACATTTTTCTTATCGTTCCGTTGGTGGGGGGATGGGCAGTGTGAAGTCGTCCGGCCTCAAATTTAATATGCTAATTAATGGAAGTAAAACCTTAAACTAACGATTTTATTGTGGAATAACCTGTAACTAACGAAGGACTAACGCTATTAATATCATGAAATTTTTGTGAGTATTTAGGGGAGCAGTGTGAAGTTGCCCTCCCCCCTTAATTTAATTAGCTGATTAGTGTTAGTGGAAATTCGAAAGAAACTATTTTTTGTTGCGGAGGAAACGATAACTAACGAAACACTAACGCTGTGAATATTTTAATAATTTTCGGAGCATTCTAGGCAAGGGGGAGGGGGGCAGACTTAGCAGACAATTAGTACATTGTTGCAAGGAAGAACTGGGAACTCCAGCCGGTACATTGATGTGTGAAATACATTCAACCGTTTCTGGGAAATATCAGGTGCCCTTAATGTAGGTCAGTAGAAAGGTAACTAACCAGTTTGTGTGTGTGTATGTGTGTATTTACACATACATTTGCGCGCGTGTGTGTGTTGTAATGTATGCCGAGACATCTAGCATAAAATAAACTTGACATGCTACTGCTACACCGTTCTTGAGCCAGCTACATTGCCTCTTACTGGTGTTCAAGTGCGATAAAGTCATAATTTTATATTTAAATAAAATAGTGTTAGTTTTGTAGACGATACTTGTGAGTGCAGTTTCCTCTTACGAAACAGTTTTATCTGTTGTTGTTTTCTCATAACGGTGCATCAAAGTAAAAATTTGCATGTTCTACTGCCATGCAAATAGTGAAGACCAATTGACTTACGTACGTGAAATAATTCACAGTGAAATAACACACTGTGTGCTACGTAATAAAACATTTAAAAAAATCCCGCGAAGTGTTTTTTTTTTTTTTTTCGTTATTTAAAAATTGCAAAATTTTAAAACTTTTATTTTCGGTACGTTTGCGATTTTTTCATCCAAAATATTAATTTGTGGTTTTTTTATGATTTTATTTCATAGCTCATGGGATGTAAGTTCACAGTGAATTATTGTGTTTAAGTTGGTTTTCACTATTTACGTGGCAGTGTTACAGCCAAACGTTGACTTTGACATCCCATTATGAGAAAACTATGAGAGCTAAAATTGTTTCGTAAGAGTCAAATGTACTCACAAGTCCCGTCTACAAAACTAACAATATTTCATAAAAATATAAAATTATGTTTTTATCACACTTGAACAGCCTTAACATCTCGCCAATAGCGAGGACATTAGAGACTGATAGAATCATGAACGAGGAGGGAGAAGCAGCCATGGCCAGCATAGTACAACAACGCCAACATTTGTCTGCAGTTATTTAGGACAACCGCGGGAAGTCGACTCATAATTAGAGCCAGGGGTTTTTGGTGAAAAGAATTATGCAACTATTTGTTGAAATACTTCACGTGCACATCTGCAGCTGTGCATCATGGTTATTAGCAGATTGTATTAGTGCAGAGGTGTAGCTTATTTTAATGTGCCAATCGGAAGAAGGTTACTGCGAGAACATTGTCTGTGATTTGTGGATAGAACCCAGAGACACTGAGAGTAGAAAGCATTCAATCACTGACTGTGATGCAGAGCTGCAGATGTAGGGCCTACACAAAAGGCATTGAAACAAATTGTTGCAAAATTATTTTCGCCAAAATCCAGTGACTAATCTAAGTATCTAACCGAGAATGGAAGGCGATCCTTACCATCAATTCTGCTTTTTCTTCATATCTCTCTCTGTCTCTCTCTTTCTCTGTAGCAGGCAATGCCCTTGGAAAGGTCACACTGGCGGTTGGTCGGCAAAATATGGAGAGTGGGAGAAAAAAAACCGCCTTCGTTCGGGACTTTCCGGTGTAATTCCCGAACGCCCATTGCTCTAAGGTAACGTCTTAGGCGATGTTAAACGACACGTGTTACCATGCTCGACCTTGTAAATCGTCTTAAAGGCTTGTTACGTCTATGTAAACAACACCCAACACTAGAGACCCTCGTACTAGGCGTGTTCTAGTATATTACCTCACAACTGTCCCTGGCCTATTACCTTCACGTTACTCGTTACCCGAGACTGCAGGCGTATTTTCGCGGTTGAATCGTTATATGCCGGTTACAAGTGTTTGCAGTGGAACATTTACATTTACTAGCAAGCGCGGAAATTATTGTTACTGAAATTGCCAGAGTCGGGCGGAAAATTTCAAAATTTCTTTTGAATTATTTTTTTCGTGTGCTAATCTGAAAATACTTCACAGTTACGCGCTAAATTACAAATCAAAGTCTGCCTGTGCATCAGAAGAGAGAATGTTGATCACACGTTGGCATATGTGACCTCAAGCTGCCTATAGCCGGCATTTACTCTAAGCTGGTCTAATCAATTAAATTTACATTCGGGCCACTTGTGTTAATTTTATAATTACCTAAGATACTCGAGGGCCTAAAGTCAAAAAACGCAGTAAATTACCAATATCCAATATTAAATTACTTAACTGAACTTCATTTAAATTTAACATGCAAAAACAAATCAATGTCATACATGCATATAACACTGACTGAAATAACATTTAAGAAATTTCCTTTGAATTCATATGGTAAAAAGTTTGTCACTACTTTTTAAGTGTTGTAAATGCTTGAAATAAAACTGTACACATTAGTTCCGATTATTTCCTTTCAGGAGAGCGTCTAGACTAGAATCAAACACAGCTTCGAATCCGTTTTGTCCGTTGACAAGAGATGGTTTTGTCTTCCCGTTCCCAACATCACAGAAGAAATAAATTCTGTACCAACGTCTCTTCATTCTTTCGCTGTCTAGTTCCTTCTTCCTTTGCTCTGCCCCACCGTTTACTGTTGTTGTATTTTATGGAATTCTTTCAATTTCCCCCCCCCCCCAAATTAGGTTTTAAATTTGTTTCTGTCCTTTATATTACATACATACAGACATACAAACATACACATATATACACATACATACACACGTACATAGAAGCCTTCAACCAGTCTTCCGTCGCGTACAAGAGTAGACCGTGTATATGTTCTTTAAGGCTATTTTTACAATTTTTTCCATTTTCTTATCTGACACTGTTACATTAATACAGTGCACTGAAAGTTAAAATTACCTGAACATGAAAACATTCACTGCAATTTGTGAAATTAACTTACTCTAATAAACCCCACTTCTAGACATATATCATCACAAACACCCTTCAAAAAATTGTTTCAGAAATATTTAACAACTTGTGAGTGAGTACTGGCCTTCAAATTTACCTAAATAGCCAAACCCAAATTTACCTCGAGAGTCGAAGGATTCCGCTACTGGTAAAATTAATTTAAATATTTGTTTATAGGTATTGTAAAAATATAGTCGTAAGCGTATGAATGATTTATTTATGGTGTACTACTTGTGACATTGTCATATTTCTGAAACTATTTTAATATGCTGAATGTATGACAATATATAGCGTTTAGTTAAGATTAACTTTGCTAGTTACACACACTGCAGTGTATGCTAATGTTTCAGCAAATTTACGTAGTTAAGACTTTGTATACTAAAGCGTTTGGTTGCATTTAAGTACAGAGAGGTGGCCTTTTAAATTTGTTGTTCTCTTTCAGGTAAGAAAATAAATTTTAGGGAAATGGAATTTTTTTCCCTTACAGCGCCTACTGGTCGTGTGTTCGTGTGGGTGAGGCACGGCGGCAAGGGCGATGTTGACAGGCTTATCTGGTGCGGTATCGCCTCTACTGCAAGACTCTGTGCAGTGGTATCGTAGATCACTCCCCTGACTGACACTTTCAATGGTGAACCCATATTTTTATTGGTGTAAGTTACCTAGCAAAGTCCATCGTATGTTTCTAGAAAGTTTCACACGAATCCCGTGAGTGATTTTTCATTTATAGCAGGTTGAAGAAGCTGTTTTTAACTGTGTTGATGGTCTCCGAAATTATTTTTCTAGTCGGCGAAATTATCTGTAACTACCTTTCTGTCATCGTTCGAATTTTATTTTCGTTTCGTGCATTGATTCAAGGAGCACATGTGGAAAGGTTTAGCAAAGAAAACTTATTTACGAACATACTGTAACGCACTTTAAGAGCGTTGGAAGGTGGCTTCCTCAAGAGCCCGTGTTACATATCGAATTCAATTTTTCTTACTGTATTTCTTATTTAAGATTCCGTTTTTTAATAGAGACTTGTATGGCTAACTATCATAACTTTCATTGTGCACAAACAACACTTTAAAGAGCATTGGTGCATGGAAAAGTAAAACAAATATTCAACTACAAATGGTGATGGTGAGTTTACCACTGTGGTTTACCTACTCGACGTTACATATTCTAACAAGAAAACTGGTAGCTTCAACTATACTTATGAGGTGTTTGTAAAAATTTCATAAGTTCGCGTAAATTTTTTAAAACTCCCGCTACAGAACATGTTTCTTTTTTTGCACATCATAACCGTAGAGTACGAGATTGAAAATTTAAGCTTTACGTAACTGATTGAGGTACTTATATAAAAATTTTGTCTTATTTAAACTTATTAAGCTAGAGTTATTACTAATATCCACCTTCTAAATTACCATCAGGAAAGTCATTTTAAAACTTCCTTTCCGGAGAGTTGTCCGGAAAATATATTTTTAAATTCAAAATACATACCATGTAACTTAAACTGTGTTAATAAATTTAACGTGCAATGTCTTGCGATTTCAAAAATTAAAATACATACAATTCACCAATCCTTGTAATATATATTATAATTTTTAAAATACTATTACAAACATGGAGAGTAGTTTCGTTATACCAAAACAAGGAAAAAATAAGGTTTTATTAACAAATGTCTGAAAATCTTTAGTTTTTTTGGTATACGTGAAAAGTTAGTTGAGTGTGTTGAAAGGTAATATCCAACAATGTAGTTTTCAACCGGTAATAAAATTAATGTTACATTATGACGCTGTCGGTACAATCATATATATATATATTCAATGGTACAATTAATCTGCTGCCCTTTTTTGCATCCTCTGTTGCAATATGTAGTCAAGGAAACGTATTTACATTAATTTGTCATTTGTGTAAGCCGATTTTACAATTGTGCAACACTGCTACAGTGTGGCAAAAGTGGATAGCCAATCAGAGGAGAGCAAGCAGACAACAGCGATACGAAGGGCTTAGATCACGGTCGTAGAAGAACAGGTCTGGACACTCGCCTATCTAACAATGTATTTTGCTTGACCCCCTTGTTGTTTGGCTGTAGTTCGTCAAGTTACCGAGAATGCCGTACTTTTTGGCGCTGTTTTCCGGGCGGTCGGACTCAAACTCCATCCACTTTTTTCCATTGTTAAATTTATAAAGTAAATAAAGATCGCTGGAGCCTTTTCTTTAATTTGTGAACGAAGGAAGTATTTCATAAATTAATAAAAAAATACGTTTTGATAAATTGTTTATCTTAGCGGAAAGGAAGTGGGCGGAGTTTAGTCCGACCGCCCTAACATCAGCGCCAATAAAACACTATATTCTCGGTAACTTGGTGAACTACAGCCAAACAACAAGGGGGTCAAGTTTCCAGGCGAGTGTCAGACCTGTTCTTCTACGGCCGTGGCTAATACATGTTCAATCGCAACTTCGAAATTCATATGAGAACAGTAAGACGAAGAATAACACAACAGTGTTTGTAAACAGCAACGACAAAAAGAAAAAGAATAAAAAAAAACACGTTTGTTAAAACAACGAAAGAGACGCGGATGTGAGCATTTAATAATATTGTATGTTATTTTACCACTCAAATAAATTTAGCACACGGCCTAAACACGAGTAACCAACATATTAACTTGATGTGTGTGCAGAAGAACTGTTAATTGAAGAAGTTGAAGGAGAAATATCTTTATAACAACTCAGTGAGAGGAAAACACATTTAACATGACTATAAAAAAACACCATAAGGACACGCATATTTAAATCGACAATCGGGATTCATTTGTTCATTTCTGTTACTATTTCTGACGAAAGATGGCACTTAAAGCAACTAAACGCATCGTCGTTGTCGCATTATTGTAAAATCGTTTGGTGACAAGTAGGCTATTGTGAGGAGTACGCAGGCCATCACATCGTCGGCCGTCGCTTTCGCAGTGTTGCACAATTGTAAAATCGGCTGTAAGGCATGGGGTGTAGGGACTACATAAAAATTATGCCTGCTCCAAAGAAATATTGTAAGCCTGCTCACTCGAAATGTTGATATGCTTTAATTATAAATTAAAACTCCAAACACAACAGACGTAAAATTTAAGGCAAATGTTAGCCACATTACCACAAGGAGTGGCTATGCTGTACACTATAACGCAAGTAAACACTTGAAGTTATATAATATTTGAACAAAAGGATTATGGACGTGGTCACTTTTGCTCATAAACATTGTTCCTGCTATAAGAGTAAAATGTATTTTACACGAATTTTTAAGAGCAATATACTAGAAGTGACAAACATGCTCTACTTATCTTAGTCTACGTTGATTGGAGAACAAAATTTGGAAAGTAAGTATGAATTTAACAACACGGTTACGTTCTGTAACATAATTCTGTGAGTACCGACATCGCCTACTGTTTGTGCATGGCAATCGTTGAGCTAACAGTGTTTAATACATATTTATGCTAGTTTCTGCTATTTATTTAACAGTTTGTGTGCAAATGTGTTCGTTTGAATGCCGTGACCAATCAGTTGCATATCGTCAGTGACGTACACATACGTAAATAAATAATATATGTGGCAGTATTTTCAGATTTAGTTCGGCAGGTTTATCCACATTGACAATTTTTAACTAAATAATTCACGCTATGAAAATATGAAACATGGCCTTTTTACCCGTGAAATGTAACAATAGCAGATTCATTTCCATGATCTTATCGCTGTTTACACCCGAATGCAACACCCGTAACCATTTTCATTCAAATCTGTTCAATCAACCGTATCAATACCATAGGCGCTTACCCGAAATGCCCGATAGATTACACATTGCTAGTACGCAATTGTAATGCATTATACACATTTAGTACAGAAGGTTATTATACCCTGTTCTAACCTGGTCTTACTATGATTTGGTCGATTGGCGACAGAAATATACCGCTTCTGCAGATTTTGCCGTACATACCACTATTCGAGTTTATGTAAGTCGGTAAAAACCATTCAACATCCAAGGACTGGGTAGATCTGATCCCGTGACAATTACTACCGAGTATATAATACTTGCTTTGTTTTCGTAAACTTCTACTGAGAGTTGGTTGTGTTGGGCTGTACACATACGACAAATTTAAAAAAAAAAAAAAAAAAGTTTCTTTGGAAACATATCTCCGTCACCAAATAAACAAGTAGTATAGTTCGGCCATAGTAGTAACAAGATGTTTTTTCATTGTTGTTATCGTACCTAGCTCTCGGAGCGTACAGAAATGTCACGTGGATTCGAGTTTTTTTATACAACCACTTGTGGTGCTTGACACAAAGTTATTAGTGTGTGTATTAATTAAACATGTGGAAATAGTAACTATAACGATTGGAGACTCAACATCAGATAATAATCAACAGTATTAGAAACGACATAATGGATCTTTATATTCGTTATTGTACCAGTTCTCGGGGCGTACATGTAAGTAAACAAAGTAATGCGGAATTTGAGGCATTTGTTTAACGAACCGCTTATACTTCAAGAAATACTATCATTTGTTTGTATCTCAATTATACATTCACAAATGGTAATAGTGACGTTACTTACGTGTCAATTGCCTCACAAATTATAAAATAGGGTCTACTAAACCAAACATCTACGAACTTCGACCCAGCTTCGACTACATGACAATCCAAAGAGCAAACGAGTGCTATAAATAGCACGTCTTGTCGCTTCTTTTACTATTTAATCTGTGTCTCCGTAGATGACATAAATGAGGGCATCAGAACACTTGTGCAGATAACATTATTAAATTACGTAATTAACATTAATTTTGCTACCGGTAAGGTTAATTCTACTACAGGTTAGAAAGAAAATACGTTTTCTTATGGGAGAGCTTGGCACAGGGAAAATTGCTGCCACTAGTTTCGCTTCGATCGCTAAGTGACCAGATAAATACAAAACCATAGTAATATTAATTTTAAATAAACTTGGAAATTTTATTAGTCATTCAATTTAGTTTTAAAGTGAAAAGATACCAATTTCGCGTTTTAAATTATCAGCTTAACGTAACTTAAAATTCAGGAAAGCTCTGTGATTGGTCAGTTTGGTGCATTAGCGATACCAGCGCTCAAGTGGCAGAAATTTTCCCTGTGCCAAACTTATAACATTGATCTTTCTAACCTGTAGTAGAATTAACCTTACTACCGGTTACAAAACTGTATCGATTGTTGGATAGTACATTGCATCACATTGAAGTAACTAACATTCATTAATATGAACCAACTTTCATGTGTGTAAAAGTGTTTCATGATAAGAAAAGAAAAACTTTATGCAATATTTTATAGCTAATTGTCATCAAGGAAGTATCGATTGTGTGTGTTAAGCTCTATGTTTTGCAAATAGTCTTTGAATGTAATATCTCTATGCAGACAACAGTATACCAGCTATGAAGATAACCGTTTGTAAAACATAGCAAGACAAAATAAAGGCTGTATAAAACGTGTAATATAGATGCAATTTCATTATTCACAAGTACAACAGAATTCAACATGAGAAACATCATGAAAAATTGTAGAAATATATAATAACTAACTATCCCATGTTAACGAAGACCATACAACACGTACAAGAATACACACAGGCTAGTAAACTGAATGAGACATTTAGCGTATAAAACTTCAGTTTTACGATACAGAAACGCGAATAATTTGCATGACGCTGGAATCACAATAGCGCGACGGACCTGACGCGGTGTATTTGATTGCATGTAATAATTTTACGAGAGCTTTCTGCTTTCTATTATAAAGCCCAGTACACACTATTCTTAATTCTCTACTCAATGACTTACTTAATTCTGATCATTAATTCCGATTGCGATTTTGTACCAGAATTATGTAGCAAAACTTCTGTGTCGTGTAGACACTATCTTTGTTTACTAACATATTCCGGTACACACTATCCTTAATTATCTACTCAATGACTCACTTAATTCTGGTCATTAATTCCGATTGCGATTTTGTACCAGAATTATGTAGCAAAACTTAAGACATATGTGTAATTAAAATTGCCAAATAAGTGAAATAATCTTGTATTATTTAGGTTTTGTAAATTTCGATCGTCTTTTGTTCAGTAGGAAACCAGAATTTTATTTCTATTCAAATGCTATTGGCAACCCTAATTGTGTACTTCGCAGGCGCGGTGGCTGAAACTGTGCATTGCGCATGCGCGCGAACATACACTACGATTGTGAAATTAGTACGGAATTCTTTCTGGAACCAACATAGCTGTTGTACACACTGTCGCAGTGCTACTTGCACTTAATTTGGTTCGGAATTCTATACTGAATTATGGCTAGTGCGTACCGGGTTTAAGCATAAAACCAAATACTGAACACAGATAATATACTGAAGTGAAACAGAAGAAAAACAGGAGACGTGTTATTTAATTACAGTTCATGCCGATATGATCGCTGTTCCTTCAACAGTAGCACATCGTTCTGTGGATGGTTTTAGTTTTATATTTTGTTATATATAAATTGATATGTAATCACAAATTTAACTATAGTTATGCTCTTTTAGTTATTATTTTGATAAGTTAAAATTCAAAATATTTATAAACACATTCTCATAGGCCTACTATTAAGCTAAAATAAATGTAGTTAATAAATGCATAAGTACCTTAGATAATAGACATAAAAAAATGCAAATTTACCTAGTTTTTCCAGTCCACACCCTTGGTAACACATTTTCGTGCTTTAACAGCCTCGCTATTTTGTTTAGCAGTGGTTTAGAAAATATTTCTTTTTTCGCAAGTTTATACATCTATCAAAAATTTATTTGAGCAATTTTAACACTTATATATTATTGTTTGTATCTGAATTTTTCCGTTGCAATACACGAAACTGATTTTTAGATTTTTGCTCCTGAAATAGCACATACTTTGTTTTCAAAATAAGCCAAAATTAAGAAAAATATTTTTGCTAGCAAACGGTAAATTATAAAAAAAAAAAAAAAAAAAAAAGCGCTCTCGGAAATTTGTGTATCGTATGACTGTACACAGTCTCAATTTTTTTAAAAGCATTTGGTTAATAAAAACATTCAAGTTATTTGTAATTGTTTGAAATAAATAAAAGAGCGTGGCCTTGAAGCTGTAGTTTCCCATATTGTGGTGTTGCATCGCGTCCTTCGCGCCACGTCTGTCGCACTATTGTGATTCGAGCAGTAGATGTGATACGCCTTGTGTCAGACTCACCTGCTAACTGAAGAGAAGCGATACTACTCGTAGTTACATGGCAGACTTGTAGAGCAACTTACTTTAACTTGCTCGGAGCCGCAACCATAGGGAAAAGAAAGTTGCGCAACAACGGAACCTCTCTTGTCTAACGATAACCTTGGACATACGTCACGGCCGACTATTGCCTGCAGCTAGGGCTTTTTTTTACTATTAATTTTGCTCGTATGGCCAAGCGGTTGCAGCCGATGGATAACTTTCGCTCTTTAGTTTTTCAGTGGCTTCGAGAATATTTTTGAACGCAAATTAATACATATATCAAAAATTTATTCTCGCCGTTTTAAGACTTATTTATTATACTTTGTATCTAAATTTTTCTGTTGCACTACACCAAACGTTTTTTTAGATTTCTGCCCCTGAAATATCACATATTTTGTGGCCAAAATAAACCAAAAATTAAAAAAATTAATTTTTTGCTAGCAAAGGGTACATTACTTTAAAAACCCGCTCTGCAAAGTTGTGTATCGTTTTGTTGTACACAGTCTCAAATTTTTTCAAAGCATTTGGTTAAAAAAAATATTCGATTTATTTGTAATTGTTTGAAATAAATGGAAGATCATGGCATTAAGGGCGTTCAGGTGCGATAAAATCATAATTTCGTATTTTTATGAAATATGTTAGTTTTAAAGACGGTACTTGTGAGTACATTTTTCTCTTACGAAACAATTTTAACTCGTACAGTTTTCTCGCAACGGTGCGTCAAAGTCAAAATTGAACATGCAAATAGTGAAAACTTACGTTAGTGAAATAATTCACTGTGAAATAGCATACTATGGAGTACGCAATGAAACATTTTTAAAAAATCCCGTGAACAATTTTTGCATATTAAAAAATTGCCTGAATTTTTAACTTTTTTCCTGTACTTTCACAATTTAAAAAAAAATTAAATATTACGTTATGATAATTTAAATCCTTTATTGCATAACTCATGGGATGTAGTACTACAGTGAATTATTTCTTTATGTAAGTAATTTGGTTTTCACTATTTGCATAGCTTTACAACAAGCAAATTTTGACTTTGTCGCACCATTATGAGAAAACTATGAAAGCTAAAATTGTTTTGTAAGAGGAACTGTACTCACAAGTATCGTCTACAAAACTAACACTATTTCATAAAGGTAGAAAATTATGATTTTATCGCACTTGAACACCCTTAAGGCGCCCTCCTTCCAACGACTTATCTCAGTCACGGAAACAGGGAAGAGATAAGGGCGACGCTGATACGTGTGCTGAGTTTTCTGTCGTCTTAGGCACCCGCTTACTGGCCGTGTCTGTGTGGGAGGAGCACGGCGCTAAGGGCGATGTTGACAGGCTCATATGGTGCGGTATAGCCTCTACAGCAAGACACTGTGTAGTGATATCGTAGATCACTCGCCTGACTGACACTTTCAGCGGTGACCCATCTTTTTATTGATTAATAGTTTTAAGTAGAATCCAATGCGCATTTCTATCGTAGTTTCACACAAATTCCGTGAGTAGTTGTTTACATATAATATATTTAAAAATCCGCTTTAGCTGTTTTGAGGGTCTCCGAAAAGACCTTTCTAATTAACGTGATGTTTAGAAACCACCATTCCAAAATCGTTTGACGTGTTTGTTCTTTTCGTAAATTAACACATTAGAAATACATTGAGAAGTTCTTCAGAAAAAAAAATTCTGTTAGCACACTGCAGCGCTACTTATGAGACAGACCAGGCGGCATGGTGAAGGGTTTGTTTATGTGTGTGAGGAGGAAATCTATGGAGCGAGGGGCCACGGTGGCCAAGGGGTCAGACCACTCGCCTCCCACCAAGGCGATCCGGGTTCGATTCCCGGCGTGTGGGAATCGTGCCGGACGATGCCGCTGGTCGTCGGGTTTTCTCGGGGATCTCCCGTTTCCCCCGCCCATTCATTCCGGCGTTGCTCCATACTCACGTCATATCACCCCTCGCCAGGGCTAAAGACCTCGACGTTAAGCGCTGACCAAAATCTCTTCACTCGATGAGGCACTACGAGCGACGTCGGTCGACACATGTATTGTGATATCGCCTCTACGGCCAGAGTCGTAAATACACGGCCAGTGTTCTCGCCGTAACGTTTAAACTATGAGACATAAAGCGGTGATCCTATCATGTTATTGAACCCGTCGCTGTAGAAGAGTCCAGTGTAGTTGCAGATCTCAATTTCGAACTAATCGAGTACTCTTGTCTCGAGAAATAGCGGTCTGAAACAAGCAGATTTAGACAAGTTTGAGGGTTTTTAAATAATGCTTCCCATATGTGTAGTGTCTTAACACTGTATTCACAAGTAGTCTAAACTATGATTTATTTTCCTACATAAGCATAGTGGACGCACGTTTACTGGTCTCCGAGACAAAACCTAACTTCCAACACGCTGCACCTCGAGTGCCTTCCAGGAAGTAAAACAAACATTACGGAAGACACCCTACATAATCGTACAGCTTTTCTAAAAACAAATTTACAGAGAAGCCTAATGATAAAAGTTTCAAGAACTATACAGAAGAACGCAAGAAACAACCCAGTGAGTTCATGAAGAGATTTTGGGAAGATAAGGAAATATACATCAGGCCAACTAATAAGTTCCAGTGCGCTGTTTAATATGAAATACAAAAAAAAAATGTTTGGTATAAAATCGTGCCTTGTACATTGCATTTAATAAAAATTTTAATACGTATAAAATTAGCAATTAATTTGGTTCCTGTCATGTTAAAACGCTGAACAGCACTAGAAAGAAGAAAGAAAGATACTTTACGTAACAAATAAAATATTTTACATAGTTACATTTTGACATAGGATCAGACAGACTTGCTGGTAATAAACGCTCCTAGGTACAAAACTGCTATATTATTTATATAAAATAAAATGTACACATACACCATCCTGATTACATCAGTACTGGTATAGCATTGAAAATACATTCAAATGTTGTCAATACAGGAAAATGTCAAAATCAGTAACATGAGACAGTATATACAATTATACTACAGGCTGGTGATAGAAAAATCTGATGTCGTGTCCGAGAAAACCTAACCTCATCTGCTCGTGAACTTTCGTAAACGCCATTCCATTGTTACTTACGGTGTCTTGTTTGCATGTTGTTTAAAAGGTGGCAGGAAAATACAAATTATCTTAAAGGAATAAAGTAACCAGGGTTTCAAAGTGTTCACTTGATCCTGAACTACCTACATCGGAGATCGGAACTGCAATACGTAGTTCAGCGCCTGTGGAGGCATGCAACACGTCTGGCACTGCTACTATAATGACGGCGGTCACAACATTGCCTATCACCAAGGGTTGCCAACCTTTCCGAAGGTAAGGTGACTAGACTATACGTCTCTTAGACATACTATGTTTACTCACACTTTCGTGTGGCTTTCTTTGTTCACGGTGCCTCTTAGCCTAGGCCATCCCGGCGCCCGGCCCCCATGGGCGAGGGGAGAGATCACGCTCTGCCACGCAGTGTACTTCAGCTAACAGTCTGTTGGAACCGCGCAAACCCTTTCGCGGAACGCAGAACTGCGCCTCCATGTCACCTACCAAAGGAAGACAGAAGCTAGCGAGAGAGCCAAGGGCCACCCATCCCCGGATCTCGCCCACTGACCTGTCCCCCGACTGAGACCCTCAGCTCAGCCTCCTCTTGGTTTGAGTCGGGGCACGTCTCTTAGACAGTGAGGTCATATAGCCGGTTACTCACAACTTCGTACAATGGCAGCAGCTGGGAGAGGAGTCGGCCATGACCTTTTTTTTTAAGGCCTCGCTCTTTAGTTTTTCAGGGGTTTTAAAAATATTTTTAACGGAAATTAATACATAAATTATCAAAAATGCATTCTGACAGTTTTAACACTTATATATCATTGTTTGTATCTGCGTTTTCCTGTTGCGATACACCAAATGGATTTTTAGATTTTTGCCCCTGAAATATCACACATTTTGCTGCCAAAACAAGGCAAAATGAAGCAAAATAATTTTTCCTATTGACCGGTACGTTATTTAAAAAAAAAAATTCTGTGGCAAATGTGTGTATCGTATGACTGTACACAGTCTCAATTTTTTTCAAAGCATTTGGTTAAAAAATTATTCTGATTATTTGCAATTGTTTGAAATAAATGGAAGATCATGGCGTCAAGGAACCATCTCAGCATTCACCTGGACTGATTTCGGGAAACAATGTAGAGCCATAATCATCATGGCCGGAGCCGGAAACCTTTCCGGGGTTATGACATAAAAGTTGATTCAAATCATGCCACGGGCCACCGTAGGTAAACTTTACATTAACTACTTTTCATTAGCTCAAAATTTGAACTTCAGCCCAGGCGTCAGCATACAAATTCCACCCCGCACCCTCTGCCAGTCCACGTAACAATAAATACGCAATGCCGCAAGACGACAGAGACATTCCTTACAGTAGGTAACATACTAGCACATTCTGAACTGTTAATCAACTCATTGAAGTCCTAACATAGTCTCCACGGTACCTATATAGGAGCATTGCCAACTATCAAACTGTACTTTTTTTGTTAGGATAAGGTAAATAATTCTAAAATATAGTGCGACTGCTTCAGATTTTGGCGGGCCATTCAAAATATAATGGCGGACCAGTGTTTGGGCCGTGGGTTGGCCGTCCCTGAATTAAGCGATCCCGGTGATATTCCTGTTGAGGTCGCCTCAGATTTTCCACGTGTGGGAATTACGTCGGGAGTCTTCGGTTATCTGCGGGTTTTCTCGGGGGTCTCCCGTTTTCCCCGCCCTTTGAATTCCGGCGCTGTTACATGCTCGAGCCATCGGCGTCGTAAGCATTTGATTTT
>PNEQ01002559.1:93559-112591 GCA_003012365.1 Medauroidea extradentata
AAAATTTGCGTATTTTTACTTCATACAAAACTTGAAAACCAGTTAACATAAAGAAATGAAAAAAATCATATCATAAGTACGCGTTACTGTCTATGGCCTGTAGCATTTAAAACCCGTTACAAAAAATGTTTATGTTAAATAAAAAATTTCAAAATTTAAATTTTTTTTGGTACTTTTAGAAATTTATTTTAAACACAGAAATATTTTATAATGTGTTTGTATATGCTTCAAGCCGTAGACGGTGACGTGTAGTTTTGATGAGATTTTTTCATTTCATTATATTTACTGGTTTTCAAGTTTTGTATGAAGTAAAAATATGCAAATTTTGACTTTGAAGTGACATTACGGAAAAACTAGATGAGCTAATTTTTTTTCCGTTAGATATTAATGTTCTCTGAAGTAATGTCTACAAAACTAACACTATTTTATACAAATATAAAATTATGAATTTTTCCCCACTTGAACGCCCTTAACATCGAGATATTTAGTGCTGGTGACAGGTGACATGAGGTGAGTATGAAGCAGCACCGGAATGAAAGGGCGGGGGAAACGGGAGATTCCCGAGAACACTCGCCAACCAGCATCGCCCGGCACGATATCCACATGCGGAAATCCGGGGATCGAACCCGGATCGCCTTGGTGGGAGGCGAGTGTAGTATTTTACTATGGTTTCGTATTTTATTAGACCCATTAGCAATAGTAGAGCAACTAGCGGCAGAAAACACATCTCCTTTCTAACCTGTAGTAGAACTAACCCTAACACTGCTGAACAGTGTGGCAGTTGGTACGACTGTCAAAGTAGCTCTTACTACTTCGTCGAACAACTAAGCAACGAAAAATCAATGTTACAATAAAATAATGAAATGAAGCGAACTTCGGACGTCTTTGGGTAAGATAAGGTTCTCGGTGTTTAAAATGGGAGTTAAGAGAGTTCAAGTGGGGAATAATCGTAATTTTATATTTGCGTTAAGTAGTGTTAGTTTTGTATAACGTTATTTGGAAGTTGCCTACATTTCCCTCTTACGAAAAAAAATTTACCTCAACCAGTTTCCCCATAACGGCACTAAAAATTCAAAATTTGAACGTTTTTAGTTATTATAAGCCGCAAATACCCACGAACATAAATAAATTAAAAACACGAAACTACATGTCACAGGTTTACTGAACATATTTCAAAATCAATTAGAAAATATTTTCATATTTAAAAAAAATATTGATAAAAGCGAAAAAAATTCAAAATTTCAGAAATTTTTTTAGTACATAAACCTTTTGTAGTGGATTTTAAAACATTTCAAGCAATATCCCGTGACACATGTAGTTTGAATGTGAATTTTTATACGTTTTTTCGGCTTATTAGAACTAAAAAGTGCAGACTTTTACTTTGAAGTCGCACTATGGGAAAATTGGTTGAGCAAAATTTATTTCGTAAGAGGAAAATGTACTGCCAAATAATATCTACAAAACTAACACTATTGCATACAAATATAATATTACGATTATTCCCCACTTGGACACCCTTAATACACAGCTGCAGTCATCGCCTGGTTTTTATACAGGCTGTTCAAAAATTGCAAAAACCAAAATAATAGGAAAGCTGGAAACACACACACACACATATATATATATATATTTATATTTCGCCAGATAATCATGTGTCTGAAACAAATGTTTAGGAGTAATGAGTATTCAGGGGTATCGGATGTGATTGAGAAGACACCAATGGTAAATTGTTTACAGTACTTTATTTTTTGATCAAATGTTACAATATAAGTTCAAAATGAGCAGCATTAACCTCTGCGCAGAGCAAGTATCGACGTAGCATGGAGTCCCGTGTTCGTTGGAAGATGTGTGGTCTGTGTTGTATGTGTGTGGCTGCCATACTAACCCGTGCAACTAATTCCTCCTTCGAGTTGACAGGGCTAGAACACACTTCAGTTTTCATGTAGCCTCTGCTAATTTTAAACATTTACTGTAACATTGATCAAAAAATAAAGTAACCTACTTTAAACAATTACCACTGGTGTCTTGTCAATCACACCCAATGCCCCTGAATACCGGTACTCATTACTCCTAAACTATTTGTTTCCGACACATGGTTATCAGCAAAATATATTTGTATTTGTCTCCATCTTCCCTATTACTTTGGGTATTACATTTTTGAACATCCTGTATAATGTCTTTGTTTTGGGGCATACAGTGTACTGTAGTAGCGTGTCACAATTGTTTTTTTACGCAGAACTTCTAAACATGACCTCTATATCACCACCTACTAAAGCAAGCCACATCTCAAACTATGATTTTATGTTTTAAAAATACATACATATTATTCTAAAAATGGCTATTAATGGATTTTCTAGGTTGTATCTAAAATAAAATTTAAAAAAAGTACCAGCATTATTCTTAAAACAGTATTTGACTTAACCCTGTGGATTCCACAAACAAGATTATAGGCACAGAGCACACAAGGATTGTAGGTAGGGTCAAGTCTTGAATTCCCAATGAAAAGAGAACTCTACAAAAACAATATACTTGAATGTATTTTATCCGTGTAGAAGACGGGTACCATTCTCCAAATGCGTAAATCCATATTGCATCACTTTTTATTGCCTCCAGTCAACGACTTAAAAACATACACTTGAGTGCTTCGCACAGCAAACCTCAGTTTGCTGTAGGCATGCATTGGCGAGGTCCGACCCTGCTGGAGCACTATGGACAACATAGACATACATCACAAATATCCCAGGGGTGCTGGGGGTAGATTTCCCCCTCCCCCAATTAACCATAAAATTAAGCAAAACTTCCAGGTAAAATTTGTTGTTCTGCAGACATAAAAATGTTTGACATTTTGTCATATTTGATTCATTCTACCTCCATTGAAAATACAGTATTTTTCTCAAAGGGTGAGGTGTGGGGGAAGTGAGGGTGCAAATGGAGCAAAATGCCCCAATGACTTGTCGCAAGGTGCTGAAATCCATCTAATTTAAAGAGCTTATTCTCACTTTTTTCCCCTTCCCTTCTTGTTCAGCCCTTTGACTGATGGGCACCAGAAACTATTTTGCTCCACAGCTCTAAAACTTCTTGGACAGCCCTGATAATTATATTTTAATAGTCTGTATTTAGCTTGTTCTTATCTCGCTACGCATTAATGCAGTTTGGGATGTTTGTGCATTCCTTCATGCTGTAGCATGTTCTGTGTCAAGCAGTGTATGTCTTATACGACCCACAGGGTCTGCGTTGGTTCAACAGTCAACTATTCAACTCCCACTAAGGCGATCCGGGTTCAATTCACAACGGGGCCGGTCCCTGGATTTCCTCATGTGGGAATTGTGCCACACTATGCCGCTATTCTGTGAGATTTTCTCCGAGTTCTCCGGTTTCCCCTGCCCTTCATTTCAACGTTGCTCCATACTCACATAATATCACCCTTCACCAGCTCTAAAGAACTCAATGTTACGCGCTGACCAAAATCTCTCACTCACTCATGTATGATCCCATATTACTTGATAGCTGTTCTGCAACATATAAACCATTATTACTTATTTTAATCTAATACTGCTCTACAACATGTATACAATGATCTCTGATGAGTTTAGGTGGTCATTATTTAAAATTGTAGGATGAAATTATTTTTTAAGTTAAGAATAAAGAGATCTTAGACAGAGGATAGTGTGTTCAGATGTGTATAAATATGTATAACTGTAAAAAAAATGCTTGATGCAAAACTGTTTAAAATATTCCAAGTATACAAATAATTTCATAAATAATGATTTACCCCATACCACTTTCAAAAAAATGCACTTAACTGGCAACAATAACTATTTGACTCTTGCACACATGCCCACGCCCACACATGTGCACACACATGCACGCACGCACACGCACACACAGTGAACAGTCGAGTTATACTGACATTACTAAACCAATTCCTTTATGCAACATTAAACATAATTTATTCAGAAGTGATATTCTTAGTTTGTCATCATTTTATTGCTTTTAATTTATCTAAGCTTGATATTAAATTATACAATCTATAAGTTAGAGGCTCAAAAAGTTTTAAATACTCTAAGTAAAAATTTTAATGCAACAAGTCACTGTGACATTCATTCACAGCATGGCAGGCCTATTCTACTGTCAGCTACATGTCAATAACCATTTATTAATAAAAATTATCACTCATAGCTGCTACAATGTGATACTATATCAGTAAACAGTTTACCAATATCAATCAACTACAGTATGACACAAGTTATACACCATTCATTTGTTCCAACTCATGCCACCTCCTTCAGCTCCTGACTGACTGACTGATTGAAACAAATTAGTTCATTAAATTTAAGCAATGCCTAAAAAAGCTTCCCTTAAGATGACTATGTACCTAGTGAATGAATGGTGTTGTAGTGTATTTCACCAGATTTTTTTACATACCATTTAAATTATTTACAATATATTTTGTCTACATAACAAATACACATCAAACAAGCTTTTATAATTTAAAACATGCAGGGTGCTCGTTAGAAATGATTTTGGGATCTCAAAATATGGATAAAATCAACTTTTTAAGTCTGCTGTGACTTCAAATAAATGTGTCACACCTACAGGTGATGTATTTTTCATCTAGCATAGCAGTGTGGCTTTTATCACGCCCCTGCTACCAAAATTTAAAATGCAAAGAAATATAGCCAGAACACAGGCATCTTAAAATATTAGTCACAGTAGCTCATATTTTCTCATTAAGAGGGCGTAGTACATAATTCAACGCTAAAAGCATTAATCTATAACTGTAGGTTTCTTGAAGCCAGTTTGCGAAAATTAAACAATAGCAATCCTAGACAATAGCTTTAGCCGACGTTTACAAATAAAATTGTTTCCAGTGTTACGAACTTCTGAGGCACATTCTCTGACGCTAGAACCTCGTGCATTTAACTGCGGCGCAAGAGATCACGGTAACGAATGAGTAATTCTGGATAAATATTTACTCATAAAGTTGACAAATACCATTATCTAGGACTGTCGTTGAGTATATTATCCACACTGGCTTCGAAAAAAGTGTGGAAATCAATTGATGTTTTCAGCGTTTATTTATCTACCACACACTCTTTTAACAATTAAGATTTAAAAATTCTGTTGTGATACACTTATGTGTCTCTTATTACCTGTAGCTATTTTTTATAGATATTCAGCTATATCAACTTGCGTAGTACTATTGTAGGCACCAAAATATTTTTGTTTAGTGTGAAATGCTGAACACCTTTCTTTTCTTAATGACAAGCTGTTTGATTATGTTCACAGGTATAGCTCCAGTTTTCAGCACCAGACAGCTCAAGTTCTGTGTAGTGTGCCGTGGTGTATGCCACTCTCAGATGTCTAGAAGTTCAATTGTCAGGTCCAGTGCAGCCAGATGTACACCTCTCTCTGAACTCCAGCTGCACAACAGTTGTGGCTGACAAGTTAGCTTTGGTTGCTAAAAACATGCATCTCATATTCTCTGCAGTGCGCAATGTTCATTGCTCTCCAATTGATTGTGTTAGTACAAGTGTTCTGTTCAGAATTGTACATCAGTTTGTCATCTAGCATGCTCATGTTCCGTGCTATGCATTGTACATTACTCTCTGACAGCAAGTTGTACAACTTTTATGACCAGCAGTGTCTGCATTTCTGGCATTATGTAACTAAGTTCTAATGGTACTGTGCATTACTGTCCAAAGACTCTTTGTTCAAATATTCTGTTCAACAGGATATCAGCAGTTCCTTGCATCATCCCTCATCCTATTCTATTTGTTGTGCTGTACAATGTTGACCAAAGGTCAGTTATTCAGCTGTTGCGTCCAGTAGTATAGTGCCTGTTGTCGCTTATGGCAGCCCATGTTCTGAATTGTGTGTAGCAAGCTGGCCAAGTTGTATTCAACAACTTAACATTTAACAGCATTTCAATACAGGTCACTTTCATAATACAGAAAAAAATAATTTTGACACCAATAAGAGAACTACATATTCAAAAACAACTGTGTATGTATATTTTAAGTTTGTTTAATTTAAATGTTTCTAATCACAACCATTTCAACTATAAGAAATCACACAGAAAAAGCCTGCGTGTATCAACATTTAGAAGAACTTGCACTAAGTTGGAGGTTTTAAAGTTTTATAAAATGCAATTTCTATATGGGTTAAGTAATTTAAACAATTTTTTAAACAGTTTTTAAAAGGTTTATAAAATATATTCAATATACACATTTCAACAATTTGATACATACACATTTTAGCTTGATACGTTTACACATTTTTGCTGAAAAGATCATGTAACACATATCTACGCCATATTAATACAACTTTTGACTACAAGCGTTAAAACCAATTTTACAAGTAATCAACAAACAATAAAAATGTACATTCAAACCTGGTAGATATCTTAGAGTCAAAGCAGACAACTAGTCAAGTTATGATACAATCACTGGAACAGAATATTGTAAAACTACTTCAGGACACTTTACAGACTCTACTTCCAAAGTGGGTTCTGCTAACAAAAAGACTACGTGTCTTGTTTCAGCTGTAGTTACAATAGGCTTCATAATGAGTACTGTTTACAATAAGTGAAAACTACTTAAATAAGCACTTATGCAAATAATTTAAATATATATTTGTAAATATATATGTACATACCTATGTATTTGTGCTTCACCGAAAAGAAATAAATGAAGGCAAATTATACAGCAGAATATCAATTATGACGAATAACTACTGTATTTTCCCCATACATAACATACACACACAAAAAAAATATAGACTCCTTAACGAGAAACAGTACGACTGTAGAAGTTAGGTACCAGAACTCAGTAAAAGAAATCAAGAAATAAAACATTTTTGACAAAAAATAACATCTTTAAAAATATCTGGGAAAAAAAAAAAAAAAAACACTCAAAAGTAAAAAATAACTATGTTATTTATAAAGTACTTAAAATACAATAAATTTATTTATTAAGTGATAGTAATATACAATTATTGTTATTTTTGGAGTTGGTGTCAGCTAAGGTTAACAAATGTGTAACAAAGTAGCGAAGGTATACATGAGGCGGTGAGTTGCAAAACTTGTCTTGTCCAACAAAGATGGTTTCGAGATAAATCAGTATGTCCATGGGTTAGGCACGTTTTGCTGGCAGCACCAATATTTACCATGCTATAAGTACTGGATTATGTTTGTTTTATTCACAAATTTTATTTTAGAAACACATTTTGCATCATCTTAATGCATTAATATAACTATCTAATTTTTTTAATAAAATGGATAAGTCAAGTTTTGCAACTCACCGCCTCACATCTAATATAATTAAATTTAACGTTGACTGCAACTAAGCATTTCTTAACAGACACAAAGGCAGAGAGAAAGAGATATGTGCACATCTGATAACTAAATATGTCTGTGATGTTATCTTAAGCCTGCATGTACTGATACTGTCATAGGAGTCCAATGGTTTCGAGTAATTTTTCAGGAAAAGTTTACATTACATTTTAGTTATCTCCTATCACACTAATTAATGTGACATACTGTATTTTCTTAACCACCATGGCTAACTCAAATATATTGTGTACAGTATGTTCCATTAGATGTGCATAATCATAGTATGTATATATTTACAGATTATTTACATAGTAAAGTGATCAGTTTTATAAGTCCTCGTTAAATTTATCTTTGACATCTCGTGCTCACTTGTCACCTGTTTATATTAACACTGCAATATGACTACTAAAAATGTACACATTTCATTGTTGTGAAAAGTTAACATCTAAAGCTACAATACAATAAAATGTACTAGAACTGGTTAACGCATGGGAGGGTATTAAAAATTGCCCCCTTTAATGTGAATGGACATTAGTTGATCAACCACATTCTGTAATATGTTCCTACAATTATTTCCAGCACAAACAGGCCTACAAATGTATGGTATGGCTAGAGATGATGGTATATCACATAATGTTTTGTACCAACATACCCATGAAAACACTGTAGCGTCTTGCAACATGTATAGGACTGGGAAAGCCAACATTTTCTTGAATTTCACCAACATTTCCATAAATTATATTGCCATTACAATACAGTGTTGCAAGAGTTAAATATTTTTTCAATAAAATTTTTAATCAGCAGTTAGCTTCAATGACTTTCAAAAAACACAATGTACCATCTTTGATTCAGTGCAGGCCAAGGAAAATGATAATTATTCTGTGGGAATGTCTACAGAAATTGCGTGATTAAATTTTCTCCAAAATAATATACATCCTCTTAAAAGTATTAAGAATATAATTGCTGGTATCAGACACAAAAATTCAAAACATTTAAACATAGTGATCAAGTTGTTTATTAGAATACCATTACAATTTTGCACCAAAATTTACTGCAGTCGCTCTCAAATCGGTTAATCAATTGTGGGAAAAGTATGGCAACATTTTTGTTTTTTATGTTCACTGTCAAGAAACTAATTAAAATATGCTGTTTCACAGTATTAGTGAAAACACTAACAGCTTTCAGCATCCTTTCTCAGACTTTAGAATTAAAACAATGTGTTGTTTACATCACATGCAGACGTGAAAGAAGTTGTACAATGGTGTAACTTACTACGCACCAAACCCACCTCCTACTTAAAAAAAATAGTAATATTACAGTATGTACATTTCATGCAACATAATTTATTCTCTAAATTTATGTTGTGATACTTTTCGTAACAGTAGGCTATCTGCGAAAATGCATTTGACAGAAAAACATTCTTATGTTGCATGGTCTACCAATTGCATTAAAAAAATACATTCAACTATGGGCATATATTAATGAAATTCATTAGTGCATTTAAAGGAAAATTCCTGACTGGACTGAACTTGGACTGCATTCCACACGGAGCGAACCTAATGTAAACATGGACTGAATCCGTGTCTAGAGACATCTCTTCGCGGAACAATGAACTACAGAACAAATAACTGTCAAAAAAAGCAAGATGCAAATATTTGCTAGACATTTTGGTTGAATTTATTTGTCTGAATATTTATTTTGATTAAATTGGCACTTTCAATTATTTTTATAACATAAAAGCTTTATTTAGCTAGCCAAGGACGATTCTAACCTCTAACATAACCAAAGAAACGGTTCAATATGGTGACTGCTTCGTTTTCTTTCAGTTCAGTCCGATGGGTGTTTAAAGTAAACATTTCAATCCGGATTCTACACTCCAGTCCACCTCGCCGGCTGGACTGAATTACTTACTCCACTCTTACATCAGTCCAGTAGGAACGCATTGAAAGTAAAATTTGAATCTAGATTCTTCAGTCCACTCCTAGTTCAATCCGGACTGAGTTGTTACTCTAAACATAGTATATGTTTCAATTGTATCAGATAGTGTTGCTTTCACTGCTGTTGTTTCCAATCACTACCAGAGTTCATCACTGGAGTGATACAGCTTCTTTGTAACCTTGCACACTACATTTTATCTTGCAGTCGTCTTGAATGAAACAACACTCCAAAAGATTTAAATTTAAAATAAACTCAATATCATATACATGATAAAGCTGAAAACTTGTTATTTTTGTCCACAAACACATTCTCTGCAAATACCAAGTCTTCATCTGACAGTTCATCTCCTGCATGCCTAGAATCATCGTCAACATTTATTTTTCTTCTTGACCTTCTCTTTCTCTTTGGTTTGTTGATTTTACTTTCCGTAAATGTGTTAGGAAGAAACGAAGTGACAATATTCTGCAAACTGAAGAAAAATCTAAGAACAGATGGTGACTGCTCAAATAATAGTGTGATATACGAAACTAAATTTTTACGCTTTTGGAAACTGGAATAAAGATTATACACTGCGGTGCCTGAGAAAAAAGAAGAGACTTTAGTTTGTTCCAAAGGAAAGTTCAAAACTGCATTCAAGCACATAATGTGTAGAAGACAACTCTGAAACTGCGCAAGGGCATGAACTGCTGTTATGTTGTATGATTTCGGATTATGTTTCAGATTTTCATCAAAATAACGAAACAATACGAATGTCTCGGTGAAGAGAAAACAATCTGCATCTGAAACATTTTTCAAAGCATCAGACACACTTAAGTTTTTATCACAAAATAACTGTTCAATATTTGTGTCACACGCTTCGTCCTGAACATCTACACCGTTGTCAGATATGTCCGGTGATTGCTTACACTGCTCATCTAGCAATGTTTGTTTATTCTTTGCATTTTTTTCAAGCTTCTTGACTTTGGAGCCATGACAGCTAAGGAAGTGTTTACGAGTCCTAAAGTAACCAACAACACCGTCAACAACTTTCAGAGCAACAGCCGTAAGAAGTACAGCACTGATCAAAGATGGCAACGATGAACGGAGGTGGGTGGTATTTTGAGCCCAAAAGATAACAGCAATTACAAACAGCTTCCAGGAATCGGGTACTGACTCCAGCAATACTTTATGTCTTTCCTCCAACCCCGCAGATTCAAAAATCACAGCCAAACGAACGGCACTCGACACATTAGGTAATTCCTCAAGATGAGGAAACGGATTGAGACACTGCAACGAGCCAACAGGGTTTACAACCAACTTGCGCATTTCTGCATTTTTGCTGCGATAAACGATGGTCAGTCCTGGAGAATCGTCACCTTGGGCAGTTAGCAGCCCAAAAATAACAGGCAAAATGTTCAAACTAAGTTCATGTGACTGAGAAAGAGAGTAATCTTCGACCTGCGGCTGACAAAAGTACATGCGAAGCGTGATCACATCCAGTATGCTTGGTGGTAACAAACCCTTATGGAAGCTCTCCTTGAACCACCGAGGAAGAGACTGGAAAACTATCTCCTCAGCTGATGGTTTGTCTAACGCGTTCAGCGAGCATTTGCTGATCTCATCAGCCAGCTCTGCGTCAGTGTCTGCACCCTCGAAGCATGTCCGAGCAGCGGGCGAACCATCCACACACATCTCTGGACACAGCAGCGGCAGGATGGCGGAAGTGCGACTGTAGCCCTGTACGCTCTTGTTCAATTGCTGTAATACTTTCTGCCGGTCAGACTGTTTGATGCATGCCAAAATCTACACAAAACAACAAAGCATTATTACAAAAAATTAGTCATATTACAAACCACAGAAAATATACAGTGGAAACAAACAGTACTGTCTTTCAAAAATTATGTTTTTAAGGTGTATATCCTCAAAGTTACTCTGCAGGGTTGAAACACCCTGGTTTACAGTATTACGTTCACAAATATTTTCAAATACCAACTAAGCTTTACCATGTTTTCTTCTTCGTGAAATAACATTATTTTTTACTGTTTATGCTAATACTAGTGCATGCTGAAAAAATTATCTGGTAACCATGAAAGCTGTTGAAATAAGCACATCGGTGTATAATACATAAGTAAGTGAGGTCCTGTGTTGACATACACAAACATAGTGCACATCACGCAACACTTTCTGAGCATTAGGCATCCAGAGAAGCTGCACAACACACATTTCTAGTACAAAACGAAAAATTAAAAGGAATCTCTCACAATCTCTTTCCGTATATATTGATAAAGTGTCCTCGCTCACTCATCAACGCACAGCCCAAACTGTTGGACCTAGAACCATAAAATTTTGAGGTTAGCTTCCCCTTAACCCGTAGGCACCCACTAAGAAGGGATTTTCCGAAATTTGAAAATGAAGGGATTGAAAAGAAGTAAAATGTTATTTTCATCAATCCTTGAGTCCTCTTTTTAAAAAGTTAAGATATTGAGGTGATTTTTTCCTTCAGAATGATGCTTACGTAAATATCTAAAAAGCATTCTCGGGATTTTTCAAAATTCCAACTCATAAGCCATTTAAAAAAAGTGTTTCCAATTAATTATCGGTATCTCCTAACCCAGTTCGAATATAGAGATTAATTTTGTTTTAAAATGAAGCTTACGTAAATATCTTAGAAATTTCAGGATTTTTTGAAATCCAACCTACTGTGTTTTGTTTTGTCTCATCGTTTGTGTCGCTTGTTGTTTTTTCTGTTTGTGCCTGATATATTTGTGTTTTGTTTCGCCTCATCGTTGTGTCGCATGTCAACTTAAATTTCTTTTTTTGATTTTTGTTATTTCATTTATTTCCTGTTTGTTCCTTGTTTTATCTGACCCGATTCCAGTTTTGAAATTTCATGTTGTGTATGTGTTCTGTTGACTAAAGCATACTCTGCTTATTTATGTTTTCTTATCTTATTTTTTTGACAGTCATTTATTTCGCGATGGAGTTATGTCCAATCAAATAAATCCAGTCATGCACTCCCATTGCACAGTTCTTTCAAAAATCTTATCAACATTGACAGTCGTTGAAAAATAAAATGTGTTTCCAATTAATTATTTGTACATTTTAAGCCTGTTTAGAGATCAAGATGATTTTTTTACTAGAATGAAGCTAATGTAAATATTTACTAATCAAATTCAGGATTTTATGAAATTAGACAATTAGGGTGTGAAAAGCAGTAAAATGTTACAAAACTCCCAAAAAGTCAGCATGACCATGGAGAAACAATTCAAAACTTGTTACTTTATGCCACCCTATTCATAAATAAATCTCTTTGGTCTTGGGCCTGTACACACATAAGAATTCTCACGACCTGCCTTGAAGCATTTGTTTGAAATGATATATCTGCGGTGTGGGAGGTTTCGTACCCCAAGTAAGATTTAGCAACGGGAATTATTGTGCTATTATATATGCACATACTAATGGCAGCTGGAAGATTGTGATAAGACAGTTGAGTTATTCGGACTGCTCTGAACAACTAAGGTCTTGAAAGCCGGTAAGGGGCAACATGGGTTGGATATAGAGGAATGCCTGAAGTGAAGGTCGGGGGAAACCAGAGATCCCATAGTGTCATCATCCAGGCACAATTTCCACTTGGAAAAATCAGGTTGAACCAGCTGGGAATCAAATCCGGATTACAATGCTGTTAAATATTAAGAGAATACCTTCTAAAGCCTTGCCGTGGGAAAAAAGTATGGGGAGGACTGTGATATACATGTATTAAAGACAGCTGCCAGACATGACGTGTGTTGTCTCTGAATACAGGAACCCAGCATTACTTCAATTTGCATCGGTGGGTATGAAGAGACTGATTTCGGTGTACAAATATTTGTTTGAAACAGATTAAGGCATATCTGACATAAAAAGCTAGTAAGTTACAACCACTAACCAATATTTTAAGCAGAGTTAGTGCTTGTACTCCACGTGGGCACACACCTTAATTTTGCTTATTGTTCTTCGGTAATGCCCGCAAGGTAGCTATTGCCGCGGTAACTGCCCGTAGTAGAAATATTCAAATGCTTGCTATACACACCCAGACTGCCTCAGTGTTCTTCTATTTGCCGAGTATGAACTAATGGACGACTTGAACTACACGTTCCCTGACGTCACACCGCAGGGGAAGTACTGTGGGAAACAAAGCTTGTTTGCAAACATGCTGATTTGTTAGTTGGTAATTGCAGAAAGCAAAAATGTTGTGCATTCATAGATTTGCACGCAAGGGTAAAAAATATTAGTTTCAATTTCATAGTTAAGATGTATGCAAACACATAAGATTAATGTTTACCTGAAAAAGCAGCAAATTCCAAACAAATAATCAATTTTCTTGACGTACATCTAATCCGGGACATGTGACGCCAAACAGCTAAATGAAGGTTATGTTCGGCTGCGGTATCCCTGGAGATAGGCATTGTTTCCCACACCTGACTGAAGCTCCGCCTCTTTTCAAGTCGTCCATTAAGCTAGGCCTATTTTATATGTTATATAACAACAAGTGAAGAAAATGCAAAGTACTTGTCAGAAACGGAGTGTTTATGCGACTTATGGTTCCACTTCACATAAGTTCAGTGATGTACATGAGCAGGATAAATTGGAATCACAATGGCCACGTGTAGGAAAAAGTAATAAATGGTGTGAATCTGGAAGTTACAGAAGTAATGGATGAAACAGAAGAAATTAAGATAATTAAGTACTTACAAGAGTAAGTAGCATCTCTATGAAAGATCACTGTGATCTTTAGGAGAGATTTGAAAAAGGAGAGAGAGAAGACAAAAGCAAAAGTCAGGTTAATCAAACAGATGTGCCTTGTACAAATTCAAATTGCATTTTATTTTATTTTAAATAGACACCAGCTGATCCCGTAAGTCAGCAAAGAGCTCATGGGATGTGGGTGTTGTCATTGAATAAATTAATTTACATTGCACAACTCAACACTTAATAACTAAACATTATAGATGTAAACAAATACAGGATTTACATAAATTGTTTAGCTTAATACATCACCAAGTTATGTACAAGTACATAATTTGCATAAATTGTTTAACTTTGTATATTATAAGGTTCAACACAGAAGGGAAAAAAACTATTTACACAGTTAAAAAAAACTATTTACACAGTTAAAAAAACTATTTACGCAGTTTAAAAAAAAACTATTTACACAGTTTGGTTACAGCATCTGTTTTCGACAGTAAACAGACATACCCAAAAATCCTGACATACGCTTTGATTCGCTGTTCGTCTCTTCTTGGAAGATTGAGGGTATGTGATACATTGACATGGCATCATCAACGCCATAATGAATGCGTTGTTTATATCAGGATATAAAACAATCCCGTTTTACAAACAAAATTGAGACTGTGAAATTTCAAGTGTTAAGTGGTGGATGTAATAATATGAAAATAGGCATTTGCAATTTAAACTGATATCAACTCATTTAGCGTGGTAATATTTAGGCAGGTGCCTACTGTTGATGCCACTGAGAACTGAAGTCAAATTTAAGTAGTCTGTGAAGCTCATTATTGTCATGAAAATTATATTGATAGTACATTTGTAACAAATTTGAAATTTCACTACAAGAGATTATTATTTTAGATGCTTTAGACAAGTGTCTCACCTATGTCAGCCTACTTTTAAACTGCCAGTTTTTTCGCCTGCCTTAATTTCTGCAATTTGTGAGAATAATTACACTTGTATACTGCCTCAGCTATGCATGCAACCGCAAGGTAGGATAAAATCTAAACACACAACTCCCTGTCAAGTGATGCATAACGACAGCAGTAAACAGGCGTAATTATTCTCACTTGAGGGGGAGTTGTGTGTTTAGATTTTATGCTACCTTGAGACACTCGTCTCATGTTTCAGAAACTAAGTTAACATTACCGCGCAGACTTACCATAGCTGTGGCACCGTACAGGGTTTTTCCTCTCAGCCAAGTTAGCAGTCCTACAATGTGACGCTGCGTATCACTAGATGTGCGACTTTTAGGATGCTTAATTTTTGAAAAGAAATTTTGGAATACTTTCTTTTCAGTGTAGTCGTTCCCAAGCACTGTTGCCATCAGAGGTAAAACTGTCTTCTCCAAACCTCCAAATGCCGTGAGAAAATTTTCCACTTTGTAGACTTGACAATCTATAGCGAAACATTTATCTCCACCAGGCAATTCTTCTGTTTCAGTTACCTCTAAAGACAACTTGTCAAACGGAATATATATAACATCATAGATGTAGAAATCTGAATCATAGCTTAAGACAGGGCAGTTTAAAGTTCGGGCCACAGCTGCTATTTCATGATCTGCTTCAAAAGCACATTGCACGAATTTTAGTCCCATGTCAAATACAATCTCTTTAAATGCTATTTGAAGGAATAACGGGAAAATACTACGCTTCATTTGTACCAGAGGATTAACTTTCCTCGCATCACATATTCTAGATTGGTATCTACATTTCACAGTTTTCAGCTTCTTAACCTCATACCCACCATCGAGTAAAATTAATGGTGTCACATTACATTTACTTAGTGTGTTAAAAAAGTGCCTCACACAATCAGCATATGAATCATAATCACCTCCAAACGCACTATTCGACTTGCAAACAAGTTGGTAAAGTTGAGAAGCTAAGCTATTGCCATCAATAACAAGGTAGCAATCTTTTAACTGGAAAGTCTCTAAGTACTGGTCCGAATGTTTTTCAATGTATGTAGTAAGCCCTCTTATACCCATACTTAAAACAACAAATCTCAGAACAAAAAAAGTTATTTGTTCGGAATTGCAGAATACAAGTTCATGACAAACAACACTACACGTATTTACATGTCACTATTTACATTTGTCACGTGGTGTTTTTCATAATTTCATGGGTGTTTAATTTCACCATAGAGCATAGGACACACAAGTATTGGCAAGTATTGGTCACAGGTCTCTCATCTCTGGCATTGATTACACTCATAGAAGAAAAAATTACCGCCATTTTGTACTAATATAAATATCGCAATAATATGCGTTTACGATTTGTTTTCGATTTGGCTGTGATAGGGCGTCAAATATAGCACTACAAAAATTATGTTATTACAATTGGTTTTAAATATTGCGGAAAGGCCTGTGAGTGATATAGTTAGTACAGTAGTGCACAAGTTTTAGGATTCCCTGAGCAGATGCTCATTTTGGGAACAGTATACATATGGATTTTAGACAGGTCAACAATGAACAAAATTATATAGGCCTACACAATACAGTTGTAGTACTAACAAGGCTCTATGGGAGATGCAAAGCAAAGTGGCTGACATCTGGTGGTGAACTTCTGAATGGTGATACAGACTGCAGACGCTATATTGTACACGTGCGTAGCGAAGCAATTTAAAGTCTATAAATAATAACTAGGTGGCAACAGTACTATTCTCCGTTGTAAAAATAAAAGAGTTTTATTAAAAATATATTTATACATGTATGTAAAGAGCACTGTCGATAGGTAACAGTGTAAAATTATCGTTACGAGTGTAGTCTTTATTTTCACACATCGCAACTTCTGCCAAACTAATTGTATTCGTAATTATTATAAACAGTATTCTCTAAACTAATTCTGTATTACTTATTTGTATTTTCTTTGCCAATTTGTGTATGTATTGTAATAAACACGTTGCTTTCATTATAGCTGGTTTATTTAGAACTAACAAGGTTAGGCCTAACCTCGTCCATTTACTGAATACTAAATTGTTGAAATTACATAGTCGTAGACGTGTCTATACATTTGTAAGCGTTAAAATACAAACTTAGCATGCGTGTCTTATTAAAATAATTTTCCGTTTTATGTTTATTTTTGAAACGTAGATTATTTTCCTACAAGAAAATATTACGAAAAATTTTCCGAAGCTGTGTTTTCAGAACGTTTCGTAAATATCTAGTAACGTGAAAATTACAAGCTCATACTATCCCTTTTTTTATATAAAGTAGTAGTCTATTTACAATAACGATAATATTAATATAAGTTGTAACAACAGCATGAACTAACCTTCAAGCTTTATGTAACCTATAAGCATTCTAAACGGACAGTTTTCATGCGCACAAATTTTAATCAATTTTGTAGTTTTCCAAAAAGATCATATTAAATTTTTTTCTTATAAATTGTACTTTCCGCAAAACAAGATCGTTTACTGCTACACTCTCTCAATTCGGCTTTATTTCGCATCGCTTCTATTGCACACGTCAGTGAATATATGGGATATATTAAACAATTTATTAGATGTTCTGTGTTAAATAGTTCGTCGTGTTCAATATTGGTTTTATATACATTAATTTAAGCCTGCATTTATCCACACGAGCCCTTAAAAATGAAAATAAACACGCGTTTCCGTTACCACGCATACGAAAAATACGTTTCTATCACCATTCCGGCCGTCTGCAAGGCGCGACAGTGCTGCTCCTAGCGTTGCTTTGCATCTCCCATAAAGTCCAAGAGTAAATAAAGCATAGATAACAATTGAAAACACTACAATCTATTTTTTTTTCACTGCACAGAATGTTCTGGTCTGCAGTCTCGGCTACATGCTTTTTGAGAATCTTATATGATTATTTACAATTATGAACAAATACGGGCCAATTTACATGGCATTAAAATTAATAGATGTTATCTGTTAATTCAGCATTACATTTACAAAGCCATAACAAAACTCACTGTCTAAACTACTCACAACTCACAACTTATTTATCACTGATGTAGGGAAAATAAAACTGATGTAGGGAAAAGAGCCATAATTTTAAGCATTTACAGAGCCCCATCAGGTAGTTTTAGCACATTTCTAAGTAAATTAGAAAGTATTCTTTTCACTATTTATAACTGCAATACAGAAATAATACTGTGTGGAGATTTTAATGTTGATTATTTAAAATAAACTGATAAAAAAGCTAGTTTAGACAATCTTCTAAGGACATTAAACTTGAAACCAACAGTCCTTTTTGCAACCAGAACTGAAGGTACCACACAAACAGCCATAGATAACATCTTTATAGGTAATCACTTAACCCCATCCAGTCAATGTGTGCCGGTAATAAATGGGCTGTCTGACCATGATGCACAAGTTTTGGAAATCTCTCAGTTAAATGTGAGCACGAAGAAAACCTACTATAAAACCATTAGACAGTTCTCAGGTGAAAATGCCAATAAATTCAACTCTGCTCTTAACAGTGAAAAATGGTCAGAAATGTACTATTCTACAAATGTAAATAACAAATTTAACTCGTTTCTTAGTTCCATTCTCCTGCATTATGAAAACAGCTTCCCCTCTAAACAAGTTTGTATAAAAAATGAGGCTAGGAAATCTCTGTGGATGACTAAAGGATTAAAAATTTCGTGTGATCACAAAAGAGAACTTTACAAAGCCACTAGAATCAGTAACAATCCAGATATAGCCGACAGGTACAAAATATACTGCAAAATTCTAAGAAACGTAATTAAAGAAGCAAAGAGAAAGTACTTTAGCATCCTTATTGAAAACTCTGACAATAAAATCAAAACTACTTGGAACATTATAAAAAAAGAAACAGGCAAAACAACAGAGTCATTTTCAAAAATCAAACTAAGTATTGGAAACAAAACCGTTTCTGACACAAAAACAGTTACAAATGCTTTCAATTCATATTACCTTAATGTTGTTGATAATCTAATTAGCAAAACAGCTCAAAGTCATAATACGAACAACACAGTAGTATCGCAGAAATCAGTATATCCCTTTATAACATGTCCCAACACTTCGGCAAA